>JAOEHT020089078.1:0-13157 GCA_025448195.2 Parazoanthus atlanticus | reverse complement strand
CCCCCCCCCCCCCAATCCCCAGAGGGGAAGGGCAACCCCATATGAAAGAAAGAGGCGGAATGCTTTTGGAAATGAATTTAATGGCAACAAAAATAATAATTATCAAACAATTTCCACTTCTCAGTTGTTCAGTTATGATAGTGTTTTTGTAAAATGCTAATCAGTTGTGCGTGACATCCCTAAAAAGTACTGTTTTGTATGCAAATGTCAATATTTTACATTTTACACCCTAAACGAACCTAGCATTTTAAGCCCTAAGAGGTGCTACAAGCTTTACGCCCCTTTCATATGTCCCCTTCCGGATCATTCGCCAAGTAAGAAAGAAAGAACAAGAAATTGACGTAGTACTTCATGAAAGAGCAACTGCACAATATTGATTTGCCTTTTACTCAAATCTGTTTGGTGTTTTCACAGGTAACCCAGAAGGAGATGAAGGAATGGCGGGAACTGACCCAGGACTCTTGTTCACAAAGAAAATTCTTGAAATCGATCAGTTTGCCAAAGAAGATCTAAGTTTTTCCAATTATGATTTTACAGACGAGGTAACGTGCTGTACTAATAAGGTTGAATTATATCCCTAGCTACTGATGGAATAGTCTTAAAACCCAGAGGCAAAAAACAGTCTTAGTTGCACAAGCTTTGATTTCACAATCGAAGATGCATCTTTAAATAAAAAATACTTCTATCTCTTTAAGATCTTACAATCCGAAAGTATCTTACTGTTTCTAATAATTTTGCAGAAAAATTCACAAAAATTTAAATATGGAAAACTTACGACGGTAGCCAAGATGATAGATTCTATTTTAGAACATTTGTTGTCAGCAGTTGCAGCAACACCAGTGTTTCACTGTAAACTAAAATACACCACATGAAACTACATCTGGGACGTTATTGGTATATTTTCTATAACTTTGCTTTGCCTTGAAGAAATTAATTTCTGACGCCAGATTTTCCTAAAATTTTCAGAATTGTCGAAAGCTTTCTAGAAATGTTTGGACAATTTTCGAAGATTTCCAAAGATTTTCTGAAAATTTTCAAAAATTTCCAAAAGTTGTTTGAACACACTTTTTACAATTTCCGAACGTTTCCCATGATTTTTCAAAAATTGGTGATTTTTAGCTCGTGGAGACGAGCCGTTGGAGTGTACAGCGAGTATTGACTAGATAACATGTTAACAATAGAAATCATCGGAGCCAATAGTATCCGTGTACTCCTTCGTGGTCATTTTGGAGAATTAACAATACTACTGCAAAAGTTATCCTGTGAACTGGAAACAAGTCTTCTTGCATTTGCAAAATAAAAACTTCCTCCACGTGCGCACCAAAGGTGCCTTTGATTGTTTATATAATGAAAAAAACACACAGCGGCTGAATATATGAATTACATCTTCTGGTGTAAAACCTATTCTCTTTCATGTTAATTGGATGCTGTAATTCGTAATCGTTTTTAAATTCGTGGGAGTCCAAATAAAACCCCCTTATACAAGTAGTCGTCATTCTTTCGCATCTCGGCTATTTTACTGATGTAATTTTTTTTTATAACGTCTACTTTTTTGGGCTGAGGCTGAACGTTCTTAATTTATCTCAGAATCTCGGCCTCAAATGTTCTTAAAATGTCTTGATAGTTTTTGGAAAATTGTGTCTGAAAACATTCAAAAGCTGTTCCCAACATCTAACTCAGTGCATAAATATACCCAAAAGCTAAGCATTATATTACTATTGCCTGTTTACCAAAATCAATTGTGAATATATATATTTAGTAGCTGTTCTCCCTTCCTTTGTTAGTCTCGGCCTGAGGCATGTTCTTAGCATGTTCCTAAATCTTTGCATTTCTCGACCTCGACGTTCTTATGATTTTTTTTTGTATAATAAAAAAAGCGTATATGTTTCAAACTAGTTTTACTACAGAAAACAACAATTCTGCTTTCTAAATTTTGTCCTGTGACTATAGGAAGAGACAGATGATTCGGGAAGTGGGAGCGGAGATGACACTTCGTTAATGGACGGGGGACCGGCGCAGATCGCGTTCGAGCCACGCAAGAGCTGTCAGAACAGCGTCCACGAAGCTTTGATCAAGGACACGAAGAGCTATCAGGGCTCGCTGTCAAACGATGTCTCCACTAGTGGTGCGTGATTTACAAATAATGGTACTTTGATGTACGCTGGCGCCATTCGTATAGAGAAAGCGCGGGAACATTCGATAGCTGTCTTCTAATTATTCTTATCTCTATTCTGAGAGGAAAAAGAATCTGAATGCCTTAGAAGTGCTTTGAACTAGAAGTACATACTTTGGAATTTGAAAATATAGCTCTCTGTCGTTTAACCCTAGAACGGCCATGGGGGAAAGGAATCAATTGCAAATTGTATCCTCTCTTTTCCCCACAAGTTTTTTTCCAACCTCAAAACCTAAAACTTTAACACAATCAAAATTAAACCTACAGAATTTGTTGTTTAACTAAATGCACGTGTTCTTAATTAAATTATGTCATCATACATGTATATAGTTCATACAAAATTAATATTTTTCTATCTGAGCCGTAAATCACTGTTTTCTATTAATTTCAAACAAATTTGCTGAAAATTTCATTATAACGGGATTGCTGTCATGGGAATTTGTTTAGGAAGATTAAGAATGCTTGCATATCAAATGGCTAGCTTTTATCTATAACTTTTTTGAAATATTGGCGGAGGGAGGTCCGATTGACCTCTCCCGATCACTTGGGCTGATTTGTTATGAAAATTAGCTTTGCTATCTGAAGGTCAAATTCTCAACTGATACATTTAAAATTGACACATTTTTTGTTGTTGCATATTATCTTTCAGCTGGTTTTGATGCACTGAAGCTACTAAAGTTTAAGTTTTCTGCAAGTGCAAGTAAGTCTTATACCTCAAAACAACGGTTTAAGGGGCGACCATTTATATTCGGGGGGGTTGGAAGGACGTTTTCCGTTTAATGACTTTGTGTTCGTCAACTTACGTCTTATAACGACGGTTTCGAGGCGTGCAAACGATGTTTTTGCCTTTCCCCCACTCCCTTCCCCCCTCCCTCCCACGATATCAAATGGTCCGTTCCCAACATATACAAGTGAAACAATCACAAAATAGAGACCGATTATAAAGTATCTACGGGGAGGAGGGAGGAATATAGACAGGTACTGGATAATGTCTGGTAACCACTAAAAATCCAAGGTAAATTTCTCTATTCCCTGGAGCTCAAAAAGTTCGAAATTTTAATCACACCCCTCCAATAGATACAGCACGCCCGTTAGTGAATATGTTGCTTACTTGTACCTCGATGTTCTGCAATTTGTGTCAATTCGTCGACATCATCGATATTTTGTAGTTGTGAATGAACAAATAAGAAACATATTGGGAGGAAGGGTGGGTGGGTGGGCTCAATCATATCAGCACCAAGTGTATCAGCTGTAGGAGACGGAGAAGCCGAAAACACCAACAGTGTGAGTTCCGAGGGTGTTCCGACGGCATGCTTCTCTGAAATATTTGAGGTTTGGGGCTCTTAAATAGCATTTCTTACCTTCTAGGACTAGTTTGCACTACCATCAAACAGCTTTGAACGAAAATACCAATTTATAAAACATGTGACAGAAATCTGACTTGCGGCTGCCTCTAATTACTTGCAAGTCTAAATCAGTCCAGTGCTAGAAGACGAGTTCGGTACAAGATCTCTCTTATTGACTGTAATCTAAACTGGGAATCACATTAACACCAACTAGGTAAGAAAGTAACAAGAGACATCGGAATTATGGCTATTATACACTTTCTTAATAACAGCATACTATATCAGTTTTATTACTCCTTAGTTTATCCACTTTTATCCCATGGCTTACTAGTATGGGGTATCGCCTACTAAACAACCCTAAAATCTATCGTATCTCTTCAAAAATAGGCATTACGCATAATAACCTTTTCCAAACCAGATGAACACTCTGACCCTTTGATTGAACAACCAGAATTACTCAAACTTTCCGATTTAGTATTTTTTTCACAATGCACATTTTGTGTATCATTTTCACAAAAATCTTCCCCCTATACTAAATCCTTTGATAATGTTTTTCAGACTGTAACTTTAAAGCACCAGTATAACACATGATTTGCTTCCAGATTAAATTATTACATAAATGCTGCTAGAACTAACTAAGCAAATTTCAACATTCATTTGGTTGCTGCAACTGTTTGGAATGTACAGTACTAGAAGACAACTAACGAGTCGGTTAAAGATTCTCTGAATGTTATACTTGACTCGGTCGTCTCGTCAGATTTCAAGATGACCGCTGAACTAACAGACAAGAAGCACTCTGTCATATTGGAGGAGCGACAAGTATGTAACCTGGGGCGAGTTCGGTACAAGACCTCTCTCGCCCTGGCCAACTCCTGGCCTGTTACGGACGAGTTTGCCGCAAGTGTTTGTCAACTTCCTGCGGAGTATAATCAAAAAGCATACATGAAGTTCTTAGAAGATTATGGAACGGTATGTGTAAACCATATTATTAGTATAAAAAGATACCCCTCGACATTATTTGACGTAATATCCATTCAGGACAAAGCGAGCACGTAACCTGTGTGAGTAACACAATCTACTTCTTTTTCGTCAATTATTTTGGTTCGCACAGTCCTCAGGCTTACAAATTTTCTGAATTTGTAGCAACTTATATTTGCCAAAAAGATCCACCCACCGCTTTACCTGTAAGATTTACTTTCAAACAGTACCACTATAAAATACCTTATTTTATAAATTACAAATAGAAACTTTAAAGTCCCTTAAGATCCACTTGCGTGCAAAACTACACAATTTTAGTTTTGGGTTTCGTCGTGTTCTAAAATTTTTGTCTGAAAATATGTAAACACTTTTACGTTTATAGCGGAGAGGGCATTTTTACTCAATTCAGGGAAAAATTACTTGTATTTGATTGGTCCGTTGGTTACTTATAGACCCCGTACGTACGGCAATTTTCAATGTATGTTACTAACTTGAAATTGAAGTGCTTAAGTGGGCAACAGGCTTCACGGTTTGCCGATGTAGACGAGAAAGAAATTCAGTTTCTTTGTTATAAACAAATATTCACATGAAGCTCGTGAAATCAAAGATCAGTTTCATTTGTGTTTTCAAAGTTTTGGAACTGCCCTCATTGCTTTCACGATTCAGGCAATCAAGCGAAACTTTGAAAACAGGCATATAATTAATCTTTCATTTCACAAGGTCTATGCAATTACCCATACTAATCGCTGCACTCAATTCGTATGCCATCTCGAGCAAGTAATTCCTTTCTCTTCAGGCTCACCCACTCTCACCACCGCTGAATAAATGCGTATTTTAGCGTGTACGTACATGTAAGACACTTTATTTTTTGTATCGCAGTTCAACGTGCCGCTTTGTCTTTTTTCTAGCATGTCGTTACTCGAGCAGACATTGGGACGAAGAAAATCACCAAGTTCATAAATACTTTGGAAGACTTCGTAACTAGCGCCAACATAGAAGTAAGACACATTTATGAAACTCTTTCCAAGACTTGCGAGTACCTGCAGAATAATCTAAACCATGACCGACATCATGCATATCAATGCTTGAACACAAACACAATCAAATCACTCTTAGACACACGCACGTACTACGAGTTAAACCAAGATTTACTTGTAGCTCAGTTGGTAGAGCAACGGTGATCTGTTCCGGAGGTCGTGGGTTCGAATCCCGCCGGGGTCAGAGTTTTTTCTCTTTCCCCGTGTGGGCCCATTTCCTTTCTAGGGCTTTCGCGCAGAAGTTACTACCTGGGATATTTGTAGAGCACTTCAACTTATCACATTTATATCATTCTCACCGTAAAAAACAACCCGTCACTAAGAATAAGCCGCTATTCATCGGAGTCGGTCAGCCAAAGAATGGTCAGCTGCAGTTGTGGTGTCTTGATACCGCAAAAATTAATTAACGCCCCAGTTCAATTATCATTTTACTCAACACCGCGAGATTTGAATATTCTTAAGCACTTCGCGTAACTACTCACTTTACTCAATAGCACTTCGCGCTATCACAAACAACACGAAATGGACCGAGAGCCAGCTTGACAACACTATCTCATCTCATTTCACCTCATATGTTTTAATTCTTTGAGCCACAAGACTATACAGGATGTTAAAAGGTCAAGGTCAAGGCGGGGTTCAGATAAATTTAAAAATTACAAAAAAAGACAATACTAGATTAGGAAAATAAGGATCTGATTTGGCTTAACACGAGTCTCTGAAATGACTCGGGACTTGCTTCTGTTACAGTCTAATGTGTGAGAGTGTTCCATAATGGGATTGTTCTGGGGAAAAAAGGAGTATTTATAGGCATTGATGCGTGTTGTAATATGTTTAAGCTTAAAAGGATTTTTATTGCGGGTTCTTGCGTCAGCGTATACAACACTGTCAGGAAATGATACGTTCACAAACTTATTAAATTCTTTGTATAAGATTGTTACAGCGTTCAAGTGTCTACGCACTTCGAGTATGTCCCACCCGAGGGATTCTCTCATGGCAATTACTGAAGAGTATGTTGAATAGTCACTATGCTGGACAGCTTTCAGTGAAACAGTGTGCTGTTTTTTGTAGGGATTCCACGCGGCTGATGCGTATTCGATGTTTGGTCGCACAAGGGAGTTTTTAAGGGAAGGAACCGGGAGTTCTTTACAGAACAAGAAGAAAGACTTCTATCAGAACTCATAGAAACCCCGGTTCATCCTCTCTTAAATTATTCATATAGTTCCGCCAGGTGAAAGGTGCTTAATTGCTTGTGTTACCAATGAGGTGAAATTATCACAACTTTCCGACCTCACACCGGAAGAAATGTGTTATTGATCGGTGTTAGACGATGGTGTAGACCATCGACCATCGTTGGAGAATTATTCACCTCCGATTTGTGGAAAACAAACGCGAACTTGCATTAGCAAGATTTCTGAAGGTTTCTGTGTTACAATAAGGCGCATAGTTGAGAGATTTCTTCGCTATGGCCATGCATGTTAAGCCTGCGAGATTGGGAGAAACCGGATATTAGTTCGTTACTGACGACAGCACAGCTCTTAGTTTCGATGGAGTACATCCTCAGTAATTCAACAGCATATTTGAGAGACATGGAAAGGTATCCGACAGCAACAACTGGCACTGTTGATTATTTATTTTACTCATTATTTCACTAGAAATTTATGTCAATTTAGATCAACTTCTAGTTTGTCACAGCAAGACAAGTTGAACTGGTGTGAAATTCTCTCATTTCAACTAATTTCCAGCTAGTCGCACCTTTTATTAGGCAGTTGTAACTACCTGTAATAACAGGTCTTAACCTGTCAACACCTTTTTGATGAAAATACAAAAGCAATATATATATCCTATACATATTTGAAAAGCAAAATGTTTGCAAACAAGTGTATATATAGCTGCCCATGCACCAAATGATATATATATAAAGTATTGTTTGAGAGCAATGGCATTGTGGGAAGTACGATATTTATTAAAGCTGTAATACACCATTACCAATGGCAAAGTATCCAAACAGTATTACAGGTGTTAAATTTGCTGGGCCAATGCTCTTACACAGTGCCTCAGAAATATGTATATAATGATACACTTCTGGTTGTTCAAAATTTGTGCAAACAGTTGTGTGTGTGTATATATATATATACATACATACATACATACATACATACATTCATACATACATACATACATACATACATACATACATACATATACATACATACATACATACATACATACATACATACATACATACATACATACATAGTTTATTTGGATACGATAAAATCATCAGTAATATTACAATATATAAAAGTATATACAAAAATTTTAAAAAAATGTATGGTATATTAACATATACTGTGTGTTGATTTACACGATTGCCGTGTGGGAGTCTGATGGTTACATTAAAGTATCCGGCATATTTCCCCTCTTTGCCCAATAGATTCAAGGTCTCTGACTTGGTAGTATTTTGCGCTCGCACACATTCGCACATTGGTTCAAACCCCAACCAAGTTTACGTACATTGTATTTCAAGTTTTTAATGCTATTTTAAACAGAACGAAGTCAACAAACTACAAAGGGTGAAAAATCTTAGGTCTAATTCGCTCGACTATCGCCACCATTATTATTATTATCATTATCAATATTACGAAAGCGAAGCAGAATGACAGACCCTACATACGTACCAACCAAATCTCAAAATGTTCCGGCATTCGATGAAGTCCGAGTGAAGTACGTCAAAATAAAAACTTCATCTGCCGTGTACCTGCACAGATGTTTGCCGTGTTATCTCTTGGGGGTGGGTCTGGAGACATTCACCTGCCTTAACCCGTAAACGGAGCTTGAATTTTGCCTGAAGTTATTATCTCGACTGTCCGTTCCTACTACAGAATTGCTTCTGTAAAATGAGCTACGATTTCGAAATGCAGTTATTTACCTTACCTACTTAGATTCCTTGGCTTCGTAAAGAAAACAACAACAAGTTTTTGTGGTAAATGATGTGGAGCGAGTGATAATCATGGCATGTCGTAAGCTTCTTTAGAGTAAATGCATCTGTAACTTATTCAAAACGAAACTCCCCAATATGCAAATTATGGAATAACTGCAGAAATCTGTTGACAGAGGATTTTCCATTTCTAATGAAAGTTTTTGAAGTTTTATGAAGGAAATAACTAAGCCCAGTAGTTTGCTGAAATTTTAACCTTGGCTTGAGCTAACTATGGGACCGGTCATTATTTATGGAGGGGGGATATAAGGTGGGGGTCACAAGTGTTTCTGTGCAAAAAATGGAGGGACATGCGTAATTTCAGATGTTAAAGAGGGGGGTCACCCCGGGTCAGAAGTATTTTGACACAAGAAAATCTGTCTGAAACACACTATTAAACAGTAATTAATTTATTGTTGTTTACAATGATGACAGATTCTTCTGTTAATCCGTACCAAATCAGACTGGTTTATATACTATAAAAGTGAGTAAAACCCCACTTAATAATAATAATCTTTTATTAGGTAACTCTCTCACTAAAAAATGATTTTCAGAAAGGACCTAAATTAATAGATTATAAAAGTAAAAAAACATAATTAAGAATTATCTATTACATAATATGAAGACTAGGGCTATAATCTAAAAATTACATTAAAAAATTTATGTTTGGTAATATAAAAAATTTCATTTTTGATAATATGTATTAAAAAACTGATGTTGAGATGGGGGGGTCACAGCATAAATTTGTGTACTGGATGACAGGTCAGCTGACATTTTGATCATAAAGGGGGGTCATAAGTAAGTTTATATCTAAGATACATGTACATATTCTCACCACTCCCTTCAATAAAATAATGACCGGTCCCTTACATTAGAGCAACTGGGCCCTGGAGATGGGTTTTGACTCAGGTGGTTCTCTAGATTGGATTCATCAGTAATACTAAACCTGAGCATCCCTCAGGCAAATTAAGAGGTTGATAAATTCTCGTTCCTCCCCTAAAACGGGTACAGGTGAGTTGCTATGCAAGTCAACTAGTGGAAGTTGAAGAATTTGGCCCTGCGGACTGCAGAAAATCGGCCCAACAGATATTGCCTTTTAGATTCGCCGCAGACGCTTAACGACGTATATTTTGATATGGTGACTCCAGCAAAGCCAATCGTCTTGTCAGTGTTTAGCATATTTTGAACGGGATTATGAGGCATTTCAGCTCCATGAAGGAGACTCTGATCACATCATCAAGTGAGATGAAGAGCTCTGTACACTCTGATTCGAAGAACTGCATCAGAGTTTGTAACTCCAGAGTTAGTGCTGCAGGAGTTGTCGGGCAGAAAGTCGATTTTCTCCATTTAGCTGCAAATCAGGGGCAGTCAACACACTCAGAGAAGTGAGTCTGGTACCACATACAAGCTTTTCGTGCCTAGTTTGTTGGAAACATTATGTACATGAATTGGAGCAGAGTGATTTATATTCAGAATATGAAGGTCAGCTCGTAATATATCATCGTTTTGATCACGTGATTCAAAACAAAACCCGTTGTAACTTTGTTGTTAATAATAATAATAACTTTATTTAATGAGGGTAACACATAACAGTAAAAACTGATTAACTATTGGCCCTCAAATAGGTAGAAAAGTTTACAAGGTTAAAATTGGACTGTCTATCTATATATCTATCTAACTATATCTATGCGTGTAAAACGTCGTTTTGAAGAGCGGTAGAGGCCTAAGTATTACTGGCATCGAGGAAAAGATTCATCAGGTGTTTCAAACCCGCAAAAAACGAAACGGAGGTTTTCCAAGTAAATTACGTTACAGTGCCATCATTTGCCGAGTAATACCTGTCAAATATGGTCGAAATCTTCAAGACTCAACATAGTTTGTTTTTTTATTTATCTGCCTCTGTTTTCAAATGCGATTTATTTAACTATATACTTATTTATTGATCTTGTCATTCTATATATTCTTGAAGGAAAAATTATTATTATTATTAATATTATTATTATTATTATTATTATTATTATTATTATTATTATTATTATTATTATTATTATTATTATTATTATTATTATGATCGGTCTGACCGGTCCGACCAGTCAGTTCTCAAATTAAACGCACGCATTATTGGAACTGGTCCTGGCCAGACTGATCCTGCTCATCGATCAGAGCCGCTAAGTTCTCCCGCTCCGGTCGGCCAAAGCGCGGGAGTTTGGCGAGCTCTGTAGCGGGAAGAAATGTTATTTTGTTTTGCAGCCGGAAAAGAGCGCGCGTGAGAGTTCCTGCAACTTGTCTGTGAGCGGCCGGCTATGTTGGCCTTGACCTTTCCATTTGCACTGACCAAAACCAGTTCTTTTCGGCCGGCCAGACCCGTCAATGGAAGCACTCTTTACTCCCTCGCGACCAAACGCACACACACATATACACACCCACCCATCCACAAACACACACACAAACACCCGTGGATCTGGTGCATGCCCGTATTTCCTTATGCAAATTGTCTCGTGAGACGTTTAGTAGAACAATTTGCTACTACAGTGAAGGTCTGAACGCAGGTAAGTCAATAGTTATGTTTAATCAATATCCGCGGTTCGGTGGCGGTAGTAGGCAAAGTCTTAGCGGCGGTATTATTCTGTGCGGCCCGTTTAGTGTCTTGTTTAAGTCTCTCGTATGACGCTAGTAGAGTCCTACAACGGTTCAGTGGATTTGTTTCTAGTTTCGTAAACCAGCTTTCAAACGTAAGTTTTTGTTCGTGGTTTGAAGAGTATGTTAACTATCGCGCAGAGTCCCAGTCATGTCATGTCCAGTGTTTTGGTGATGTTCGGCAAAGTTAAGATGTTCGGCAACATTAACTCTGAGTGACCTCCACATAGGTCGCCGAAACGTCAGCCACAACCAACAACAGTCCTTCTCAGGACTACACCAACCCGGCCGATCGACCAACTGCAAACACTGACTCACCTGGGTTCAGATTTCCAGTCAATGTCGTGACCAGTCTTTTGTTGTTGTTCGGCAATGTTTTTGTTGGGCCGCACAGAAATAAAATCTCCGCTAAGACTTTGCCAACTGCCATCACCGAACCGTGGAGATTGAATAAAAAAAGTACCGCCTTGTCCTAACGCTATAAATACGAATTGTATGACCGATCTAACACTGACCACATACAGGTTGCCGAAACGTCAGTCACAACCAACAACAGTCCTTCTCAGGACTACACCAACCCGGCCGACCGACCAACTGCAAACAGAGCAATTTAATTCAAAGCACTTATGAACACAGAATAAAAGCACTTACCAGTCTTGTTGTTCGTGTGAAAACAGCCGGTGTCCCTGAAGGTTTGGATGGCAGAGGCAAGGAAACTAAAGTCCTCCACATTTATCACATTTTCCTCCACGCCATTCGCGATAGTGAGTAGTTCATCGTGATCAACGTCTTTACCTATTCCAACCGCAATGGTTTGCACTTTCTTTGCCTTGTGTTTGTGAACAGAAAGGTCAGAAATATATATTTTTTTGTTTCTATTTGTCTCCGATTTCAAGTCATATAGGAATGTTAATGGGAGACCTAGCCATACCTCAGTACCCAGCAGCCACACTACAACTTATAAACTACCGTATTTCTTCTATTAAGCACCCCGTCAACACCCAACGGCAGTTGTCTCACGTACATAAAGCGTGACGTATGTTTCTGTCATCGTCGAATACACGAAGTGGCCTACAGTGTATGTACTGATGTATTAAATTGGATTTTCGTAGCAGACGAGCGGACAATAGAATCCGAGATTCTTTCCCACCCTGTCGTTTCTTTCTCCAGGAAAGTCAATTCGATTAACCATTAACATGAAATTAATTCTGAAATAGAGCAGTTCTTTGTTGCCGCACTGTTCGTGACAAATTTATCGACGTTAGGGCGATTTGGTTTTGCCAAGGCTGTTAGTCACAGAGGAGAAGAACTAGATTTTGCTCATTTAGAAACAGGTTGAGTTATGTTCTTAATATGTTCTTAAGTTTTGCCCATTTTCTGCCTCGACTTTCTTATAAAAAAGTGTATAAGTCTCAACATACCCGGAGCGGTGCAAGCACGACTTCATACGGGACTGAATGTTCTGGGTTGGTCTTTCCATCAGTAATAACCATAAGGATATTATGGCTATTCGGTCTGTCACCTCCCTCCTTAGTAAACAATGCTGTGTTTGCCAGAGCCAGAGCCCTATCTGTACGCGTTCCTTCGGCTAAGTACTCCATTTTGTTCAGCAAATCTTTAATCTCATCTGAAACGCAAACATTTATTGTGCAATCATTCAGCAGAAAACTTGTAGTTACAGCCTTAAATAGGAAAATAATGAAGAACAAAACAGAAAAGAACAAAGTAAAACAAATTTTGTCAAAAAAATCCCGTTTTCTGATTCAAACTTTAATTTGCATAATTAATTTTGTATAAATTATAAGGGCTGACGTCAACCAATTAACGTCAAACGATGTGTTCATAATCGGAATACAGGTACTGCAAGTTTCATTTTGATCGCTTCAAAGCTTCAGATTTTAGGTCAGAAACGACCCCCCCCCCAACCTTTGGACAGGGCCTCTGACAGGATGCGGCGGTGCGGAATCGCATCCTACAGTAAAATCCGCATCCGCCGCATCCTGAGAGCA
>JAOEHT020088990.1:0-13157 GCA_025448195.2 Parazoanthus atlanticus | reverse complement strand
GTTTAGAAGATAAACTGGTGCAAGGTTATTTAGACACTTAAAAACTTGAAGACAAACTTGATACTTTCTACGTGACTGCAAAGATAGCCATCCTAGGGTACTGTAGATCTCGTCTTGCTCAACTCTGCGCTTTTCAATGATACTTGCCGCTCGCCTTTGTAGTTTATCTAAATAGTCACGGTTGGTCTTACCACAACCGTTCCAAACTGCAGCACAGTAGTCGAAAAGTGGAAGTATCATGGATTCGTACAAGATCACACAAGCCTCTCGAGGAATAACCTTGCGGGCTTTCCGTAGCATGCCCAAGCGCGATGATATTTTGGATGAAATGTGGTCAATATGGTCATTCCAGGAGAGGGTTGGGTCAAGCACGACTCCAAGATACTTAAACTTAAAGACTCTACTTAGGGTCTTATCACTAGCCTTCACACAAAACTCTTCAACTTTGGCGAGCCTCTGATGGGTTCCTACCAGCATAGTCTTGGTTTTAAGGTAGTTCAGAAACAGATAGTTACTATCAAGCCAACTTATAATACTACTCAGGTCTCTAGACAAACACGATTCAATATCAGTAACCGAGTTGCTGCTGTAGAAAAGTAATGTGTCATCCGCATACAGTTGAATGTCACAGTCCACTACTACTGATGGTAGGTTATTTATATATGATATAAATAGTAATGGCCCTAAAATCGAGCCCTGTGGCACACCAAATGGTATAGATTGTGGGTCAGAAACGACACCATTTACACATACACTCTGACTCCTATTGGTTAGATAAGCCTTGAACCATAAAACAGCACTGTCTGAAAAACCTAATGAAATCAGTTTCTTCAGCATAATGTCATGGTCAATGGTGTCGAAGGCCTTGGAGAGGTCCAAAAAGACCATCCCTGTTAATTGGCCTTTGTCTATGTTGTGAAGAAGCCTGTTAGTGACATCGGTGAGACATGTGCTAGTTGAGTGTAAGGGTCGGTAGCCAGACTGGTAGTTAGAGAGGAGCTGGTTCTCCTGGAGGTAAGTGTAAACCATTGTGTGGACGGCGCGCTCGAGTATCTTGGTGAACACAGGGAGGGTGGAAATTGGTCTATAGTTGGCTGCATCAGTGGCTGAGCCAGCCTTGTGAATGGGTGTAACAATTGCATGTTTCCATTCAGATGGAATACTCCCTTCACAGATGGATCTTTTACTATAAACAAGTAAGCCTTTCATAAAGTTCAGTGGCAATGTAAAACTGTTTCGAACCACCTTAATGCCAACTACCTGGTTTCCTGCTTGATACCACGTTATTCAGAAGAAGGGAGCTCCAAGAGAACAGTTGAAGAAACGCTTAATGACCACTTCCAGGATTTGCTGATGAGTCTCGAAGATAACCATACAACTGGCTATGCAGAAGACCTTGCTTGGAAAGAAGGGGCATATAGCGCAGGAAGTCCTGAAGAAGACCAAGACAAGAAAGATGAAATGTACCAGAATCCTGACCTTACTCCAGCTGGTGTGCTTGGACGGCTTACTGGCCAGAAACATGCACCTGTGAATGGGCGTAACGGCACCCACGTGCCTTATGTGAATCTAGTTAATAGTTTTTTAATCAGCTTTTATCACCTTTTTAAAATAGTTTACGTCACTAGTCTTACATCACGAGATCACGTGACATTAGCCTTTACCCCAGTCCTATTTCTAAATGCCTCATAGGCTCACAGAAACTCGACGGGTCCGATCGGGTTCACGAGTATCAACCTTGATAATTTCACATTGCTGTATTACCTAGAAGCCACTTGAGGCCTTCGTTGCACGTCCTACACTACAGAGTACAGGAGCGCTGTTGAATGGTTTACACTTTGTAATAAACATAGGACTTTGTGTAATCTGTGAGCAAGTCTAGTTTCCCCAAGTTTTCACGACACTCTCTCCACATTGAACTGCTGCCGTTACAGTCGAATTTCTTTCAATTCAAGTTGAACTCCGGTTCAACGACTTCGCAAGTCAAGGACTCACACAAGTCTTTGCCGTTTTTGTGGGGAGATAGGAAAAAAGATGGTGAAGAAAATGAGCCGGAAAGTCTGGCGGTAATGCAGTGCTCGTTGGACCGACATTTGAAAAACTGTGGCAGAAACTACAGTATTTTGCGAGATCGTGAATTTGCAACTTCCAGGCAACAACTTGAAGCCAAGGTTTGCTTTGCTAACATACTCGAAGGGTGTATAGTCATAGATGAAATCAGTAGCTATATAATTAATAAGAGGACTAAATGCTTGTCCAATTTTGGAAATAAATGGATCAAGAAATTCCTCTGACAGCTAAATCAATTTTGGCTGTCCTCGGAATTTTTTCATCCATTTTTTTCCAAATTGGACAGCATGTAGTCTATTACATATACATACATGAGTGTATAGAGAGTAATGTTTGCTCTACTAATGATGTCACGTCAATGATGTCTCACTAATGATGTCATGTCAATGTCTCGATAATGATGTCATGTCTGTCTCACAATGCACATCCTTTCATAAATAGCTTCACGTTTCGAGGTATTTGTTCACAAGAAGTGTACGATGAAATCATGTGCCTAAAAGTGGACACATCTACGATAGGTGTCCCCAGAAAATGTATTAAACTAGCAGCTAACTATATACACGAACCTTTAACAATTGTTTTCAACCAGTGCTTAACGCAAGGAATTTTCCCAGATACCTTCAAGACTTCAAAAGTAACTCCATTGGATAAAGGGGAGAGGAAATTGATCCTTCTAACTATCGTCCGATTTCAACACTTTCGGCGGTAGCTCAAATTTTGGAAAAACGCATTTGCAAACAGCTCGTAGACTACCTTGAGAAGCATAATATCCTTTATGAATACCAGTTTGGCTTTAGGAAAGGTCACTCGACCGCACAAGCCATTGCAGAAATAGCCGACAACCTACGAACGGAAAGACCGCATTAAATACGTTTCAAAACTTCTTTCAATACGCCAGAAACCTTCATAGTTACAACAAAAGATACACATCCTGAAAAAACCTGTTTAAATTAAAAGTACGCACCAATTCTGGTAAACAAACAATTGCCTATATGGCGACTGTACTTTGGGACAGTATCCCTGCCGACTTGAAAGATGTCAATGTATTCAACTTTTCAAAACAATTGAAACTTATTTACTGTCTGAACAACAATCTGTAACGTTATAATCTTCACTCCTCTACCTCACTTCTCTTAAGCATTATGTTTCTCGCTTTTGTATTAAAACTTAAAAAAACAGGAGACTGCTCGAGAACTGCAACGTTTACCATGTAATGTAATAACTCTATATTGTCTGATGATTCCCAAGTGTAAACCGCGGTTTGATATGTTTCACCGTAAAATGGCCGGCACACATGCAATAAATGGAACTTGAACACCCTCTCACTTAGAAAATGGAGCACTTGTCAAAATCCCCACCCCTGCCCTCCCCCTCACCCGGGATAACATTGATAGGTGCATTAGTTAACTAAATAAAAATTATTAAGTTGCTAAATTAATAGTAGGGGGTAGGTGAGGTGCAGTGGGACAAAATTACTACACCTATATTTTTAATTATTCTTGTTCAACTTTGAATTTCAAATGCAATTATTAAAGTTTAACAGTAAACCCTGAAAAAAAGGTTCATAGTCCCTTTCTTATTTTGAAAAAGGTTTCATAGCCCTACAAAATGTCAATAATAACTTCATGGCCTAGCACTTTTCCTTCCGGTCCCCTCCCAGGTGGAATTTATGACAGCTCCCTAAACTGTCCTTTCTGGACACAGTAGAATGACTCACGTTTACTAATAATGTAGCTCGAGCTCTTTTCTAATATCACCCTTTTCGGGATTTCCGTCATCTGAATCTGAGGAGTCAGAGCCAACATTCTCATTCGAAACGTCAACACCTTGTTGAGTTAGACACGATGCTCGCAGGACGCCAGCTTTGATCCCTCTTGTTTTCAAGATTGCAAATTGATTCTCCAGAACATTTAAAGAAGATATTACAATCGCAATGCTGTTGTCTTCGTTTTCGTTCTCATAGTCACACATATAAGGGAGTAGGTGGAAATCAACGGATTTTCTATAGCCAGTCGGAAGAACACCGTTCACATACACGCCTCAAGGAATTTTAATTGCTTCACCTTCAGTTCTCGTAGTTGGAGGCATCTAAAGTGTACTGTACTGCATGTGAAAATGAATTTAAGTAGAAATTCATTTCTTTAGTATGCCCAATAGTATTGGTAGATATTGTATAACTAGAACATGTCATAAACTATAACTGGTTAGTCGATCAAAACTAGATGAAATTGGACAGACCATATTACAACAGTCTGAAAATGGTCCCTTTGCATAATGACGTAATGCACGGAATTCTGGGACAGCTGGGGTCAATCAATCAACACGCAAGAATATGTGACTTTGTTGCCATTTTCACTTTGTTTCAATTTTTCACTGTTTGTTTGTGCTCGAGATTTTTATCGGTTTCTTCATTCCTAATGTATGTTGTTGTGTTCCTGATTGCTCCGCTAACAATAGAAAGTATCCTGGTCTAATTTTTCATCGCCTGCCGAAAGAAGAGAAGATTTTTTATACATGGCTTCGCTTGATTAGGGACGAAAACCTAAATCCAACAACTCGAGACAACAAGAGGATATGTGGAATGCATTTTCACGGTGGCAACAAAAGTCATCCCCAGCTGTTGCAGATAAATACATATCCTACGTTTTTTCTTTGGAAGAAGAACTGGGACAGAATTGTTGAAAAATACCGGTCCTGCAAACCATCTGCTAGCGAGACGGAGATCAGCACCGCGAAGGAAGTGAACGCGACGCTGGGCATGCATGTTTCTGACGAAGACGAACTGATGGCCACCCTAGTTGCAGCAAAACGTGAACTTTCCTTTGCTTACATCAAGGCTTCTCACAACAAAGCAATTGCTGCATCATCGGCTTGTAAATTGTCTCAATCTGTTTCTCATTCTACCTCAAGTTCCCACTTGGTCACCCTCGCCAGCACTACCAGCAGTTCGCAGCCATCTTGTTCATACTACCCTTCCACTTTCCTTTTGCACAGAAACAGCAACACCGCTAATTTGAAAGAAATTGCAAGCTATCTGGAATCCGGAGAATTTAACAATGAAACTCTCAAGCAAATATGCTTGAACACAGTGGAATATGCTATTAACTGTACGGAAATGATTGACTCTTTGAACGAAATACGAACTATTGAACGCTTTGCCTCCAAAGGTTTCAGGGCAGTGATGATGAAATTCGTTTTTGGACTGGAATGTATTCGTATAAGTCCCTGAAAATTTTATACAGTATGTTTGAGAAACACGTTTTCAAAATACATTACATCGGTTCCGGTTACTCACATACAAAGTCGCCAGAGTCGGACAAATGTGACCCAAAGCGATCGATCCAGCCACTGGATGAAATATTTCTCACATTAATGAGAATTTCTCACATTAATGAGACCAAAGCTTGGCTCTTTTGAGCAAGATCTGGCAGAAAGATTTAGAGTTTCTGAAAGTCAGGTTTCCAGAATCACCAATACATGGATTGATCTGTTGTATCGTGGTTTCAAGTCTGTTGACATTTGGATGTCAAGAGAGAAAGTTTTAAAGTACATGCCTCAGGCATTCAAATTATTTTTTCGAGATGTCCAAGTCATTGTTGACTGTACCGAGATTTTTGTGGAGAAACCGAGTGACTTTGGCACTCAGAGTGCTACCTATTCCACTTACAAAGGCACCAACACATTTAAGTGGCTTTTGGGTATATCGCCTTGTGGTACAACGACATTCATTTCAGAGGTGTACGAAGGAAAGATCAGTGACAATGACATAACTAGAGAGAGTGGTCTCGTTGAGAAAATGGAGCCTGGGCAAGCACTTATGGCAGACAGAGGGTTTACCATGAGGGATTACCTTGCTAAGTTTGGCATCAGGTTAATTGCTCCATATTTCGTCAAGAACGGCAGATACCTTCCTCTTAATGAATTAACCGAGTCTGTTGCCATAACGAGGGTTAGGATACATGTCGAACGCTGCATGGCCCGTATCAAACAGTGGCATGTTCTCAAGAACCGTGTTCCCCCGAGTCTAGCACGTATGGTCAACAGAATTGCATTTGTTTGTGCCTTCCTCACTAACTTTTGGCCACCACTTGTGGTATAAATATTTGGATATCTTAAGGTTACTATTACTTGTGATGCTTAAATTTTGCAATTTTGGAAACTGCTTGTTTTGTGAGTATATTATTTTCATTTGCAATTTTGCAAAGATTTGACTGAGAAGCAAAATTGCAAAATTTTGCAGCTGCAAATAATAGGAGAATAATAGTAACCTTCAAGGTAACATTCGGGTTTAGTAGGAACTAGGAGCCCAGATTTCAGGCCTTCCAATATTGCAAAATCGAAATTTGCAAGATGTGGAAATGGCCTGGGGGGACTCCCATACTAACAGGGTAGGGATACTTATTGTATATTTTAGGGGTTGTAATTTGAGATTTTGTTACCACCTGGGGTGTTCAAGCAAAAAAGTTTCATTTGCATATAAAATGTAGGTTTGGGGGGGGGGGGGTGCCACAGTCTGTTGAATGGCATATTACATATTAAACATTAAATTGGAACTATCTGTAGCTTTAATTTGAAACACCATTTAAACAGGCTACAGGTATGTTTCTGATTGCTACCTTTTAGGGGTTCAACTGAAATTTTCTGACGAGCAATGGGCAGACCTAAATGCTTGTTTCTTATAAAATGTGAAATTTGAATAGTGAGTAAAAGTTTTTGTAGAATGCCTCTGTAACTAATGATGTTTGATCACGTAGAAACAAAAAGGAAACAACACGGTATTTTCTTGCTGTGTTGGTTGAGATCATTTATTTGTCTACTCAGTTGTAAATATGTAATGAATTATATGTTTGGCTTATGTATAAATACAAACAAATCGACAAGAAATTTTCTTAAAATACAGATGTCAAAAAATATTTAAATATATTACTTCATATTAAACCAGTCCTTTAAAAGGATTTAGATTCACTGACAAATATTTATATCCTTGAATTGAAGTTATTTGTAAAACAAATTTATTGGTATTTATTACAAAAACTGTTTAAATAAGGGTTGAAAATTTACATTCGCAATATTTTATCTTTTTTATTTTTTAAAATATATTTACATATTGTAAATTCTATTTACAAAAAAAAAGTAAATGATATTTTCCTTACTGAATGTTTTTCTATTGTCTGGAAAAATCACCTATTTATTATATGAAAATATGAATTTAGTCAAAACTGTCTTGATTGTATAGAATTTGTAATTTTAAAAAAATCCTTTTGACAAATTTAGTGTTGTGTCATTCCTTTGTTAAATCATTCTAACCCAAATCTCACTTTATTTAGAAGACAAATATTCTGAGCAAAGCACATGTATCACTTTTTAAAGTAAATTAAATAGTAATATTTATACAAAACTAATTATACGAACGCACAATTTATTCTTGATACATTAATTCTTGTACAAAAACAGAATGCAATGAATAAACTGCAGGTCTCTTTTACTGGTGATAATTCAACAACAACAACAACACATTACTGATGAATCATGAGCATTGCATAGTGCCAATTTTTGAATTAAATATTTCCAGAGATATAATCATCATAAAATTTTATGAGTTTCTCTTTAATTCTCTTTTCCCAAAATTCTTTGTTGAACACAATTCTCTGAATAAACATGTCCTCTAATGTATAGACTGCTAAGTCACACCATGTTCTCTGAGTTACTCCCATCTGCATCTGGATTTGCCAGTAATAAGCATGGTTTTCCTTCAACTCCAACTTGTTGTTAATTTTTAGAGGAAATCTTGCCTTCTTTTGGTCTTTAACTGCAGCATCAAAAACTGTTAAGTTCTTGTTTGCTGAGAGGCCCTTCAGTTCTACCAGTCCCTCTTGATTAACTGCAGTAGGGTCACTCACAAAGCCATCCGGTGAAGCAGCCAGCCTTCCATCCTCCAGTGAAACCCACAGTCCAGTCTCTGTTACATTTACTGGATGGCCTGTTTCTTCCTTTGCCTTAAAATACTGTTTCGAGCCATGTCTTCATTTTGTAGGCCAAACTTGCAGTGAAATGGAACACCCTTCAAGTCTTTATCTACATGTATTGTTTTTCCCAAAGTAATAATTTTGTTCACTTGGGAGTAGGCACTACTTTTTTTGACACAGACAATGGCCTTGCAGTAGCTGGCAGTTATGCGGCCTTGTTTCTCTACTCACCATAGAGGGTTGTAGCACTGGCCAATGGTCTTGAATGCAAGTTGGTTTTGTTCCTCAACAGAAGAAACACCCAAATTATTTTTATTGAAAATAGCATTGGCAGGACTGGGTGCTGACTGAGACTGAGATGAAACTTCACAACTTTTTTCTGAACCTGCATCCTTTTGAAGAGACTTTTTTGTTACTGGTAGATGGTGATCATCTAGCAAAAGAAATGACAGTGTTATGCATCTCGAAATGTTTAGCCAAAGGCTAATCTATTGTTTAAAATGCTGAAATATTTTTTTTCCATTTAAGTACTAAGTTATTCTAACACATTCTTAAGGCAAATTATAGACTTCTGACCAAACTGAATTGTTCTGGGGCAAGGTACTGCAACAAGACATCTCATTTGAGTACAAATGTATCACTTATGTTTTCCTCCCCTTTCCAGGGTATGGTTTTCAAGCCTTTCGGTCAAGAACAGGGTATATAAATTACGGTGTTTTGATCAAGAACTGGTTATATAAATTACGGTGTTGGTGTTTCTGTCAGGAACAGAATGCCAAATGTTAGAGTCAGAGTTAGAGTCAAGAACCAGACATGCTTTTCTTGCTTTGAATCTGGAACAGGGTATCACTTTGCAGCTTTTCTTGGTCAGGAACAGGGTCAGGTTGTGGGGGACTCTGGTACACCCCCACCCTGAAATTTTGGGAGTACCCCCCTGGGCACTTTCCCCAACAAGAGTATATTGGAAATCAACATGAAAGTCATATTTAAATTATGCAACAAAAGAAATGCATTTTGGAATATACTCAGTGTTTGTTAATTCTTCCAAATAAGAACCTGTTTCATTTATCACGGCTAAGCGTGATCTTATTATATATCGGGGAATTTTCAAAACTGCCAAGTTTCTGCCAGCAGATTGATTTAATCCACAAGTTTTACTGCACTGTACATGTACAGATGTTGTTAAATTTCCCTTTCATTAACAGTTTACTCCTGGTTAACAGCAAATATGCTGGGATTTAACTGGACACGTTTCAAGAATTCTTTTTAAACCAGTAGAGTGGCCCAAACCCTCCAATTGTTTGATCAGTTCGCTAAAATCGATTTTTTCGTCCTCTATGAGCATCGTGCTCAGCCGCTGGTCTTTTTCTCTTGTTTTCACAGTTTCAAAACTCTTGCTTTCTATAGGTTTTAAATGTTTCATCCACTTTGCCGGGCTTCCTTTCTTTTTTCGAGCTCTTATCACCTTTCCACTCACATTCTCTGGCAGTACAACATTCCGATTCGCAACTTATCGTCCACAGGAAATCCAAGACACCAAATAAAACACCTGCGATATGGTTACACTGCCTACCCTCTTTCGCCACGCATTGACATCTTGCGTCCTTTACAATTCCGTCGTTTGAAATACAGATCCACGACTGATAAGTTTTGTCCTTCATTGAAGACAAAATTTTTGCACGCAAGTACACTTTTCCCTCACACAGCTGCAAATCGCTGACATGATCTGATGCATAGTACTGGTATCCTTTGTGCAGAGGCTTTGCTGCAAACGGCAAGTTGACGAAAAGAACTTCCTCTTCGTCGTCCGATTCACAACATTTACCAGTTACGAATGGGACTTTCCTGTCCACGAGGTACTCATAAATGGATCCATAACAAAACTGTATGGGAATCTTTGCCATTCACGGGAAATGTTTCTGTCACGAAAGTTGAAACAACTCCCGCAAAGTTTCTTCTTGTCCATAATCCATCGTCAGGGTCTATCAAGTACCTCGACAAACCGCTTTCGATGTAGTCATTCACTCTGCATGCAGGATCAGTATAAACAAGAACCAGAATTGAAATATGTTGTTGAGTTTTATTTTAAAGCAACTTCCATTTTTTCGCAAATCTGTACATACCTCGCAACCAAAGCGTCTTTCCGAAGCCGTTTGCCACTCTCGTTTGTTGCCGTTCCACCTCTACAACTAAGCCACCGTTTAAAAGCTTCCACGTTATTATCCTTAATATTTGGGGCTGGTAGCTTTGCACCAGGAATATCATCCTCGGTTAAAATTTCAAAAAAAATCTGCTGTACCTCTATTTTAGCAAATCGAAACAACAATTGCAACTCTGACTTTGTATGACCCCAGCTGTCCCAGAATTCCGTGCATTACGTCATTATGCAAAGGGACCATTGGCGCCAAAAACATAGTCCTGTGCCATGCATCGCGCGCGAAAAAAATTCAGAGAATTACGTGTAGTAATTTTTCCTAAAGAAAAGCAGTATCTTCCGATAGGGATCTCCCTATTTTCCTTGAACAATACTCTCCTTATCTCCTTTTGGTTTTTAATTACTTACGCATAAATATCTGGACATAAAGCAACAATATTCCTTACAAATTGATTAGGAGCTAATATAATGTATATTATTTGATAGTGGTAAATTAAAACAAATGTAATGTTCTGAATGTTTGTTATCTGTGGTCATCTACGTTTTATATTGTTTCTAGGGGAGAGTTTACAGTAGATAAACATACTGACATAAATCTATATATAATTTATAACTCTTGCACCAATTCAAATACCCAACAGGCAGATCTGGAACACTGCTTGCAATCAGTTATTTTAGAAATCACGACTCTAATGATAAATGGGAAGTTTTTATGCACTGTTCAAACCCTCCTTTACAACAATTTTAATTACTTCGTATGTATTCACATAGACTACCAAATCGGCAGCCCATGTTCTAGAAATGAACACAATAACCAAGCTGATAAGAGCATTGCAGACAAGGATATCTTCTGTAGTTGTATCTGATGTATACTGTCCCATCATTAAAGTTGCAATTTAAAGCAAGGCTGTTGCAAGAACTAGACGACCACTGTAAAGAACTATGCAAGAAAAAAAGTACCATCGATGGTGCGAAAGAATCGTTATCCAGACATGGTGAACTTTGATTGGAATGTATTGCAGGTTGCCACACTGCAAAGGACAGATTTGAACATTGCAGTCCTTTTGTGATAGAGCCATTCCATACCAAGATGTCTTTCCTGCAGGTATATTACCTAAATATAGAAACATTTAAAAGTAACAAATTTAATGCTCATTACGTTTAAGCAGTAGGTGGAGAGGGAGAGATAGGAGGATGGATTGGATCTGAGAACAAATTGAATGGGCTCTCGTATTCTTAAAGTCCCCATTCAACCAAATGACAGCTTCAAACATTTCCCAACGCTCTAAAATACTCTCTTATCAACAATTAGTGATTGCCAGTTGATTCCAACGCAAAAACAGCAAACATTAACGTTTTTATTTAATTTAAAGAAAACCACAACAAATGCTTTCAAACTTTGTAAATGTCAACTATTCAAAGTGCAACCTAACAAGTTAAACTGTAAGTGTAACATAAACTTCAGTGGTCTGTAAATCCATGTTCATGACACGCAAAGACATCGATGCGATACGTAGATGCCGTTGATCTATTCGATTGTTAGTGCCCATTCGCACTTTCATCTTCACTTAAATCATCATCGCTGTCGCTGTAAAACAGCACGTCTTCCACAACTTCTGGTCTGTTCTTCAGTATTCAGGACCAATCTTTTACAATCAATATGCCTTGAGCAGTCCATAATTTGTTTTCGAACGGGAACCAACAGAGTTTACTAAATGTCTTTTTGTAATGCTCAGCAAAAGTTCGGTTCCAAGCTATTTATATAACGTAAGTTGTTTGTGAGTGATTTCCGAAATCTTGGTAGCCAATGGGAAGACATTTTGAGTGGTTTCCAAATCATCGGAAATCTCCCGACCAATGAAATTGTGTTGTGACTGATTCACAACAAAACCCATTCAATGATTTTTATCATAAATGCCAAGAGAAAACCATTCCAAAGAGATATAGTACAGATGATTACTGTGCCTGTGGTATAGCTTCGAGTCATAATGGCACATGCAAGTACTGTAGCACTTCACTGTCACAGAAAATTCTTGCGTGTGCTTTATCAAGAAAAACAACAAGAATGGAAGCAATTGTGAAGCGTGCTTCACAAGAAGCTGTGCGGAGAAATATCAACCGAAATCGATAAGTTTTATCGAAAGTTAGAGTCAAAATGTTGGCGTAGTCAATATAGTCTTCAGTACAGACTGTATTTGTGGCCAAGATTTGTGAAGTTATGACCCATTTGTATGTTAGAAACCAAACAGTCAGTACAGACTGCATTTATGACCAAGATTTGTGAAAAGTTATGACCCATTTGTATGTTAGAAATCAGTCAGTACAGACTATATTTGTGAACAATTTTGACCCATTTATATGTTAGAAATCAAACAGTCAGTACAAACTGTATTGTCTGCATGTAGTCTCGTAGAGAAACTTGATGATCTGGACCCAATTCGTTCAGGGAAACACTCGATAGTTTATGCATCCCCGGAGGCTGCCACAGGCAAGCAATTTCTGGAGCTACTGAAGGATAGAAGTTCTGCGTTCAGCCAAAACATAGTGGGTTGTGTGGTCGACGAATCACATACACTAGAAACTTGGAGTGGGCTAAGGTAACCTAAACAGTACTGTAGCAGCTCCCGGAAGCCCTCTGTTGATTGGTCGAACGATGTTCACAGTATCGAGAGTAGCGAATCAATTTAAACCAATCAATTTTCACAACTGAGTGTACAAACATTTAGGTCAACTGTTACAACCTTGCCTGGTTGCCATTTTAAATGTAACATAACTTAGAGCAATTTGCCTGGAAAAGGGAATTTTTAATGAACAAAGCGACAAAAAATTGAAGAAAATTGAAGAAAATTGATCAAAATACAGCTGAGATATCGAATATTTTAAAGTCACAATATGGGTGGTTTTGAGTGTTACGAATTATCAATTACACTTAATTTGTTCAAAATCCATTATTAATTTTCAAAAGT
>JAOEHT020088914.1:0-13166 GCA_025448195.2 Parazoanthus atlanticus | reverse complement strand
ACCCCCCTCCCCCACTGTGTACGGCCCTGATGTGACTGCAAAAGTGCAAAACATCAATTATTGAACAGACACTTACTACAGCTTTTTGTCTGATATGTTATAGCAATGTGATTAGTTTCCATGAACAACCTGTGTTCAAAGCCAAAACAAACACTTATGTCTATACTCACCACCCAATTAATTGTAGAAAAGAAAGGATGAGATTTGATATCTTCAATGCCATTCTCTCCGGCCCCTGTAGATCAGAATGAGACACCGTTAGTTTTTAAGACCCAAAGATAGAGTCAAACTAAACTGAACAACTTCGAAACTCTTTCGATCATTTCATAGTGACAGACTTGCAGACTGCTTTATCCAGTAATAAATAATAATTTTATTATACAATCTGTTACAAGTGAAATTAAGCTTACCTAGTCTGTTCATGGGATTTCTCTTGAACACTTGTCGTAGCAGGTTCTGGGCATCTGCTGACAGAAACTGTGGCATCCCCAGCTTGGCTCTAAACAGAAACATATAATTGAAATTACATCTAAATAACCAGCAACATAAATAATTTAGCACACTTTTTTTGAACAGGAATATATTTGGTATAAATTAACATAAATCACTAGAGACAATTTACTGTAAAACTTCAACATTTTATTGATTGATTTCTTAGCATTTACAAGTGCAGGTGCAAACATTCAGAAAGAATTTACAATGTGGTTCGAAGGCATGCAAAGGATAATTAAAATCAATTTAAATTACAAGTGTCACTGTGAAACTGAAAAGGTACAACACAAGAAAAAAACTACAAAGAAAATTACAAAGACGCTGGTGTTAAAACCATAGAGTACTACTTGTCTGCAGCCACAGGAGTATTCAATGATTTTATCCTTTCCTTGTGCCTTGATATATCCTGCCCCCACCCTAGTTAATATTGTTTATGACCTCTTCACTGTTTCCTGTCTGACTTCACACCCTAAATGATGAAGTGTTTCATATTGAAGGAATCGAAAGTGGGTGTGTAGACTATGAGGAGCTGCATGCGTGACTGTATTCATGTACAAGTATTAAGCACATGCGAGTTTGTATTCATAATAACTTGTGCATTGTTTTCCAGGAATCAAAATCAAATTCTACAGAAAAGGTAAGAGAATATATGATTGCAAATCTTCTCAGTTTGGATTAGAAAGCTGGAGAGGTCATGTTGTTATAATTATAACAGGATGATCTGTGTCAAGACAGGTTGCAGAAATGTCAAATAGCCAATCAGAATATGCATTGTATCTGCTCTATTATAATTATGATAAAAGAAAAAATTCTATATTGAATTCCTGGAGGGGGTACACTCCTCCATCATTTTGGTGGGGGTGTGCGGCACACTTCGTGAAACCCTTGCTGTTTCCAGACAAAATTATGTGAATTTCCCTATTTTAGACCTTAAAATTGATAGGCATTTTCAGGGCCATAAAATATCTTTCATATGCCATTTAGCACATCCCCATACTTTTGTCCGAAAACGAAATCCACAATTTCAGACCAAAATGTCAGACCAAAATATCAAAAATGATACCCAGTTTTAGACCAAAATGGTTAGAAAACCCTACCCTTTGGCGTCGCAGATACCTATAAATAGTTCAATCAAGTAAGGGATTACCCCCACCCCACCCCCGGGGTTTACTTGCTTTCCCCTCTTGCTCTCCCTCCCAACATTGTAAGACACACTCCACATACTTAAGAATCATGCTCATAGTCTCCTTTCTGTCCTTCCCTTGGAATGGCAGGGCACCAGTCAGCATTTCAAACTTTAAAAAAGGAAGATATGACATGCCTGGTTAAATCCAGTGTTAGTTTGTACATTATCAACCATTTCCAGAACACTTCCCACGTACAGTATTAAACTGTATGGATAGAATAATTACACTGTACAAAAAAGCAATACAGTCAATACAAGCCATATAGAACCAAGAGCAAAATTTGGGTGGTGACTGCATGACACCAGTTTTATATTAGAAGTTCTCTTTCTGGAATGAAAGTGTAATAAAAACATAGATGAATCGAAACAATTAGTCAGCTAATCAGACTAACCAATCCAATTGCCTAATTTTATACCAGAATGAGATCATAACTATTTTACATGATACTTGTGCAACTTGCTATCTGATCTTGTTCTGTAACACTGTAAGCCAGGAGGCTGCCAGGATGAATTGATTCCATTATTACTCGGTGTTCCTGAATAAGATTTTAGAAGGTATCATGTAAACAAATATAGTTTCAGAGAGGAACCGGGATGAAGTTGTACTGGATTGAAACTTGACATGTTATCATGTACTGTAAACACTGAGTAGTTTGTGCCATGAATAACTTTTATGACCAATCAGTGAGTAATGAGAGAAAGGTATCAAAACTCACCATCAGAACCCCAAAGGACCACCAGTCGGCTGCCTGTGTGTGTCCTCTTCTGTTCACAACCTGGGTCGAAAGATACAAGAACACTTATGACTATATCATAAAAAATTAATCAAAGCATTAAGTGAACTTAATTCCGAAGATTTTACTGACAGCTAACAATAATAATAATAATAATAATAATAGTAATAATGATTCATTAGTAGTCTCTCTGATCCACAGAGTAACTCAAGCAATTACAATATACATGATTGACCAAATTGAAATCCATTTCTGCAGCTGATTCTTCTCTATTCAATGTAAGTTGTTATTTCATAAAAGTATTTATAAGTAACTTTGTTAGTAGTTAATCTAATTTCCTTTCCCTTCCTGTCATTTCATTTAGAAGCCTCACCTCTGGAGCCATGTACTCCACTGTTCCACAAAATGAATAGGTTTTCTTGTCATGTTCAGATTCTTTAGACAACCCAAAATCTGAAAAGCATTACTACAACTGTTGGCACTGTCATACACAAGTACCTGTAAACATAATATATCTATGCAGTAGAATCGTGATTATGTTACTTTGTACTCCAGTAAAAAAGACAACAAAAACTAATTTTATTAATTATAATAATAATAATCAAAGCTGTCTATGATATGTGGAAATAATTGTCCTGCAAAGTCACAGTCAGTTTATCAAAAGTGATGTTACATGGGAAGACGATTTTTTGCACAACTTTGTTGCATTAAAAATTGAGACCGTGTAACATGGCACATGGTTACGATTTTTAGTGCTATTTCATTGTGGCAACACGTTGCAAGTTTCTGAATAGTGTTCAAAAACTCACAACATTGTTGTCATGTTGCCTGGCAAAAAAGAACTCGTTTATTGTACCCTGTTACATTACATCGATTTTTCTCACAACAATGTTGCATTAAAAATCGTACCGTGTAACATCACCTTGACTTCAGTCTACTGGTATCTTCTCATAAAAATTTAATGATTCAACCGTTGTTTTGTCAGGAATCATTTTCAGCACAAGTGCTGTATCAACAAGGTCCCTCGTGATAGACCACAATACTGGCCAGTCAGGAGTACCCTATTCTATAATTATTGTTGATTAAACATTTCAGATGATGGCCAAATTGAAGAAAACCATGCAATAACTTCCAAGGTTGTTACTCGGCCAACATGGCATTTGCGGAAGGAATGTCCTCCTTTTTGAAAAGTCATGTCATAAAATCACAAAAGTTGATTGGTTGAAAGAACTGGGGATTTGCTACGATGAGTGTATAAATTTGCAGGAAGGGGCACACTGGACAGACCAGCTTCGAATCTCTGTGAACTGTGGCATATTTAATTGCTGATATCTGACATGCTGGATACCGGCGATTTTATATGCCAGTGCTACAATCAGCAGAATTTGCTATCGCAGTAGGTGACACACTAGGCAAATTTTGCCAATTACTGCGATCGGCGTACAAAATCAGCTAGTGTGTCCCCAACTTTAGGGAGTCTGAAAGTAATGCCTCCTGAAAGTAACGACTCAGCAAAACTAGTGACCCCCAAAGACTACTAAATTCAATTGAGGCAACAAAATTTTTATATTCAGAACTCTGTAGTATATAAAACCAAGTAAGAAGTGTTTAGTAACACATTAATCATCTGTTGGGAGATGAAAAAAACTTTAATTTACAAATAATAATTAAATATTATTTATGAACTTAGCCAAATGTCACTTACCTGTCAGAGTAACATGTCCATCAGCATCCAAGAGAATACTGTGGAAGAATCAATACAACAATTTTTAATAATATTTATAAATGATTAACAGTTACTAACACTACTGTTCTTGTAGTATCAATCATACATTTCAAAGTCTGATAATATATTAAGAAAGTTCTTTATTCAAACTCTAAATTGTTGTTTGTAAGTAAGCTTCTCACTCATAAGCTACACATGTCATCATCAGCAAGGGTTTCAAAATGATGAACTAGTAAGAGTTGGAACAGGCAGAGTAGGAGTCAGAAGTTTATCAAGGGCTAGTAATACTTGCACAGACAGAGTAAAACTGTCAGTAGTGAAAATAGGAGTCGGAAATGAGACTAGTAAACTTCGCTTGCGACACTCAACACCTTGTTTTGAAACCCATGATCAGTCAAATTAAATTAAGTGATTGAATTAAAAATATATAGGTTCATTTACATGTGCCTCAGAAACTCCTAGTGGAAAGAAGAACACTCACTCCAGACCCGGAAATTTATGACAAAAAGACACGACTTAGTGTACATACACTGCCCAATTTATAGGGGAAAGAAGCTAAAAATATGAAAGGGGGGAACGTACAGGTATATAATTACATACATACTCTGGATATAACACCATTCTTTACTTTGCTCTTTATACAAGTTAATGCTGAATTTATAGAACTTACTTTTCAGGCTTAAGGTCCCTATAAATAATTCCTATTTTATGAAGATGATCTAAAGCTAACGCAAGCTCAGCAAGATAAAATTTGACATCCTCTTCTGTGAACATGATCTGACAAAAAATAAAAAGGAAAACATTAATTATTTCAGCCAAAAACATAATAAAATGCTGTTTTACATGTATCAGTACAGGCTCTGGCTATAGTGATAAGTGTTATTAGACAGAAACATAAAATTTTAAAACTGCTGCTGAATTTATGTATTTTTATTTATAATGCAAATTAAAACAGTTTTCTTACACAAAGAAATATCAATGGAGGCTAGTCTTGGGAAAGCCGACAGTCTAATGACGGTTCAAATGTGCATGATATCTGGCAACGTGCTGTTTCACAAGTTTGGAGGCACACAATAAAAAATGTTTCTGCAACCACCAAAGCGAGGCAAAATCCTTGTCATGCAAATAAACTTCTTTTTAAAAAAGGAAAATCAAACAAGAAGGCAACCGAGAATATGCTCTGCCAGGCAAAAGGAAGTGGACATTTGTGTCCACCTGGACTGAGCGGTGGAAGTGGCAAGAGTATGATGAAGAGAAAAATGAGGTATTTTGTAAAGTGCAGAATTCCCTTCCACAGCCGATCGGGTTGTAGGTTAAAGTGTAAGTGTAATTGAATGAAAAAAAGAAACATTCTTTCAGAGATCTGATGCAATCTCAGACTTTTGCGATCTTGTGATGATGTTAAAATAATGTGTTAGTTTTAGAAACAATTTTTGAAGGAAAAAAAAGATTGAATCTGTTTTAGTCATAGAGAAAAACAAATATTTTTGTTGCTGCTATAGCTTGAAACATTTTCCATTCTTTCTAAAAGACCTTGGAGTAGATATTTTAGATTTTCACTGCACAGCCGGCTCCAGATATTATCATACACCATGAAATCCGACATCTCTTAGCGCTGGACTCAAATTGTTCATCATGTTTTTTTGCACCTCACCAAATGATGAATGCTGTAAAATACTCATCAGCATCCACATTATATGCACTCATTGTCTAATCAAGGTTTGTAAACTGCACTCTCAAGTTTCGACCCAGCCAGCACTCTTTGAAGCTGGGCCAGTAGCTTTTGAGAATCACTAGCCTGAAGGTCCAGTGGCGTCAAATGCTTATTGTCCAGCCCAGTTAGCCCTTCATCAGAGCAGACTAAACCTACCTCTTTTGATAATCTTGTAAATAAATCTCCTCCTCTTAGAAAGTCCAGGATCAGGTACACTTTTCCTTCTGTCTGAAATGCTAAAAATGCAATGAAAATGTTAGAAGAGAAATTCACATTAGAGCAATATGTGTAAAAAGTATTGAGCAGTACCTGCAGGTTTGAAACAAGACTTTCCATCTTATTTGATTTTAATTATTTTGTCAACAGAGAATGGAATACACGATTCTTCTAATGCAAAATTTCGCTAGATCCATTCCCTCGTGGGGGCTAAAAGTGATGTTTATATTGAATTAATGAGCCCAACTTTGACCGAGTAATAACTTTAGCCCCAACAAGGGAATGGATCTAGCAAAAATTTGCATTAGAAAAATGGTGTATTGTTGTGAACAGAAGCCAAATTTGGAATTATAATGATTTACAGGCAACTAAATCTATAAATCCTGGTTCACACTTGTGAAATAAGCACAGTACCAGCATAAGAAATTTAAATAACAAAGGACAAGACAAAGGAATTCCAATCTCACATCAGTGTTTCTTTGTCTGTTCCTTTGTTATTTAAAATGTCTTATGCTTGTACTACGTGTATGCTTATTTCACAAGTGTGAACTAGGCTTAAGGAATTTAAGGAGAAAAAAGTAAGAGATCCATAATTATGTATGAATATTATAAATATTTTAGCCAAGGTGTTAAACTATAATAACAATAATAATATAACTAATAACAACAATAATAATAATAAATATTTAATAATAAAGGCAATTTTCTAAATGTATATTGCATGCCTCATTGCATTATTTATCTAGGTAAATACCAGAAGTTAATTTTCCTAGAAAAACAACCTGTAGAAACACACTTGTAAGTTAATGCTATACTGTCACTTGTAACTTGAATTAAAACGCTCATATGTCTCTCTAGACCCCAAGCAGTACCACAACCTGCAATTTATATACCAATCAATTGCCCTGTCTAAGCACCCCTTACACCCCTCAGCTTAACATTGATTGGTGCATTATTCAAAAGATGAACAATAACAATTTAATCAATGGATGAATTATTATCATTATATAATTGTTATTATCATTATTATTATTATTATTATTATTATTATTATTTATATTATTTTATACAGAAACAAAGACAGGGAATTCTAAAGTAAGATCACTGTGGTCATTAAGTCACAGTTGATGTAAGGGACCGTTCACTATTTACAGGGAGTACAGGGTTGGACAAAAAGTATACGTGGGTATGAAACATTCAATGAGATGAGAGACATGGGTTGAAAATATTTTCCACATTACTTTGTACCAAAGATACTGTGGTTATTAAGTACTATCATTTGAAAGTTACTGCCATTTAAACATAATATTAACAATGCACTATTATTTGTGAAAGACTTGACTGGGGTTTGAAATTTTCCCTCGGCAACTGTATGGAGGTTTGGAAAAATGTGCGGAACTCGACAAGCAGTTTTCCAACCCCATACTCCCTATAAATACCTGTAATGAACAGTCCCTAACCGTATCTACTTAAAGTTCCTATAAATAAATACATTATTAATCTTTATAACCTGGCTCCATCTGCATACAGTATTAGACTAGTCTTTTCATTATTATCACACATATACACACACATATCCTCCTTGCATGAAAAACTTTCCTGATAATTTTATAAATTTACTCTTTCAGATTGCAAACTTGAATAACAAAATATCAAAAAATATTAAACTGCAGTTGATAAGCCATTATAATGCACAAGAAAAATTATTATATTTCACTCACCATAATGTAGTTGAACGATAAATGGGTGTTTGACGTCAGCAAGAATATCGCGTTCCATTTTGGTTCTCACTCTGTCTCGAACTAAAAACAAACAAAACTGTTAAAATGCATAATTTCTTGTTTATACCATAAAAATAACGTGTATTTTTCAACCAAACACCACCAACCTCCAAAAAATTTTAAAATGAAACTTGAATGGCCACGAACGTGCCTGAATTTGCACCTTGATGGATTTGTATACATTAAACTTTAATTCGCTAGTCGTCAAGATAAGGTTTTGACCAATTCTTACAAACCACTAAAGACTGATCATTTTAAATGAGTATGAAATCAGTTGGAAATTTATGATAAAGAAACAATGTCCTATTTTATTAAACTCTCGATAAACATTCAGATCGTGTGATTAAGGGGAAAAACGCTCTCACGATAACAAAACGGCACAAGTATATCTAATAATTTAATTTTGTTGTAGCCTACAGGAGTATAGCTACGATTTATGATTTGTATTAACCCGGAAAAAATTCGAATCTTCAAGTTGATAAATCTGTGCATTCTTCTCATACAATCGCTGACCCGCTGACAAAGTTCAGACGCCTTTCGATAGCGAACCACAACAACACAAGTAAAATACATTTCATTATTCAAACATAAATATTAACATGTGAGAAACTGTCTTGGAACATAATGCTTCAGCAAAGACGCAAAGGTCAATTTGAGCAAATTGTGATTGTCCAAATATAACAAACCTTTCAAAGTAGCTTTCTTCAAAACTTTCATGGCGTAAAGCGTGCCCGAATCTGCACCGGCGATCTTTCGGACTAAGAAGACCTGTTTGATAAGAAAGAACCACAAAATATAACATTATTAGCGACCTCAACTTGTTTCAGCTTTTCCATCAACAATATTTTGTAACACTAGAACTATGACATATCTTAACTGTCGCAGTTCAGTTATGGATCAAGTTCGTCCCAGACAGACTATCAAAGCGCGGCAACTGCGAACATTAGTTGGGTTTGGCAGGCTGGAAGGATTACATCAAAACAAAGCCCTAGCGACTCTTTGCAAAAACAGAATGCTAAGGAATATAGCACTGTTCACTTGATATTAGCTCACCTTTCCGAACGATCCTTGTCCGAGAACTTTCAGTAACTCAAACTGTGAAGTATCTGCTTTCTTGCAGATCTTGGATTGTGCCAGCACGTTCGAGACATCGAGGAGAGAGGTTGGTTCGTCGACCGGTTCCTATTAAAAAAAGAACTGAAATGTTTATACGTTTCATAGCGTCTTTGGTTTATGAGCACAATACGAAGAACGAAAGTCTGATATCTATAAACAGCTAGTTCTTACTCCGTTTTTATTCTCGTCTGTCATTTCCTCGTCGACGGCAAGCTGGAAAGAAATTTGTGGAGCGTGAGATTTCATTCTGTGAGAGTGCCCATCTTTGCTCAAAAATATAAATATTTCAAGGCAAAAATCGTAACCTCTGCCTCGGCTGCCACTTTCATTTTTCGCCAGGGATCCTCAAAATGTGCCAGGGGCATCTTGGTCCACCAAAGAAACGCAAAATAGATCAAGTTTTTCACTCCTTTTTTCCGAGCAGCACAACAGCCATGTATGTATCGAACTGCACTTGTGACGGGTTGAACATGAGAACGAGGCGAGAGGGGGGAGGCAGGGTGGAAGACACGCCCATCAATTCTTATTCATTAACTTGATGACATCACAAGCGGAAGCGGAAATGACTCGCCGCACCACAACAAATCCGATCAGGTTTTGGCAGCGAATATATGAAAGCCGTGTACTTTCAAAACGGAAACTAAAGAATGGAAATCCACAGAGCAAAAGGTGTCATAATTTGGCATTTCCTTGGGTTTCTGTTGCGTCGATATGAACAGGAAGGCAGCGGAACCTTCAGAGAAACGTGTTATGTCGATGACCAGTACAAACTCCTCCCACGAATATAAATTATACCCTGTAGTTCTAGCGCAATACGAAATTCGAATATTACAGCAGTACGGACGTCCAATCCTTAATTGTAGAAATGGTGAAAAAAAACTTGTGTCATCACAAAAATCTGCCCTGAAGAATTTAACTATTGTCTTGAATATTGCGAGATACCTGACCGTGTCACGTACATATGCGCAGGCTTACGACAAGTTCGTTTAGTGATTTACACTTACAAAGCTAGACATATAAACAGCCTAATTGTTGATAAAAGCTTTCGCAGTTGGTGAAAATGGACAGGTTGATATTTTGTTTGTGAGCGCGAAAGAACGAACCCGACAATGATATTAGCAAAACGTTACAATATAAACAGCGCTATAATTGAACTCCATACCCTTATATTTGACAGCAGCTGTGGGCTATAAGATAAAAGTCGCATTGTCTTGAATATTACCTGTTTTAGTTTGTTTAAGTCGGAGTTCTCCTTCAAATATCGCTAGATCGAGCAATACTTAGCAAGGATTTTATGGCAAACACAGGCCTCCTTACCTCAAGTTGGGGATAAAAATCCTAAGCGTTCTCAAGTTCACATACGGCGATATATTTATAAACACAACCGAAATTAGCAGTTCGAACTTCATCAGACAGATCATACCTTTGGTTTCTGTCGGTTGACCATGATTTGCACTTCAACTCGCCAGACTTGACTTCTGGGTCGTTCGTGCGGTGGCGAATCTGTATGTTCCTTCGTTTTGTCAGCCGTTTTGTCAAACACAAATAAAATGACCAAACACAATTCCCGTGTGGGTCTCAAGACTCCTACCGGACGGATGAGTTTGTGACTAGTCGCAAATATTTTGTTTTGTGTGTACTTGAGTGGAGCGACAAGCTATTTGCATTGCACGCACCGCCCCCTGACCAGAAAGTTCAAGATGATTCGTTATGACATCACTTGAATAAAAGATCCACCAATTCCAACTCACCAAATTTGGTTTCATCATTGTTTTAATAAAAGGCTTCAATTCCCAATAGTCTTATAAAGTATTCATCAACTCAAGTCACGCCATGGAAACTAATATTGTGCTTGAAGTTGTTAGCAGAATCGCAGTTTAGACAAACACGTGCCCAAAAAGAGAAAGTAAAGAAACACTTTTTCTAATGTTTGAGAATTTTGCTTTTATAAACTGATCATTTTTATCATCAATTTTCCTTTACCGATTTTAACTGATAGAAACTCTTGATAAGCTATTTTTAAAACACGAAAAATGACTAACAAAACACAAATCTCTGGGAAAATCCCGCATTAATCGAGGACAACACCTGCCCCCAATGCCAATGGTTTGTGGTGAGTCATTGATATTTAAAGAACCGAAACAGTAATGCAGTGCTTGTATAGATATATTGCTTTTAACTGAAAGACTTTCTATGACAGTTGTCTTCACTGACTGGCGGCCCCTGTCAAGCTCCGAATCTTTATTCAAGGGATTGACTTAATTTCACTTCAGCACGGCACGTAGAAATACAATCATATCACTATTTTCTTTCAGTAAGAAATCTGATAGACGCGAAACCGAAAGAAATGCATGTGAAAACCACGTGAAAATTTGAAAATAAATCTTTCCCTTGACGTTTTGAAAAATAATTTTTTGCGAATCGCATGGCTGAAATGAAGTATAAAACCATTACGTGTGGTACGAAACTGGTTTAAACGTGCCCCACTGTGCCATTAATATTCCGATCGATAAATTTGGCTCCGTTTCAGTCTGTGTTACTGCGCTAAAAATAAAAATTGGGACATATATCAACTCGTGCCTCGAAAAAAAGTGAAGTCGGCTTTCGGAGTTAGCCCAGGGGAGCACGCTAGAGTTGGCTTCGAAACAAGTTTTCCTCTCCGGTTCCATCTTGAAATCTGCGGTATAAACCAAGGAAACTATCTTGTCAGAAAAAAATAGTTAAAAGAAAACAAAACAAAATCCCTGTCATTTTCTGAGCCAAATCATTGCATGTGCACGCATTAAATGGTTAACCGCTACACAACAAGTTGTATACAGCGAGTAGTTACGGCAACTTCTAAGAATAACTGCCCATCTTTCATGACTCACTCGCATGAGCCTTTCGTGACTGAACCTCGTGTTCGATTAGTAGTGACCTCCCCCCTCCCCCCTCAATCACCCTCAATCGCAAAGTAGCTGCGCGACCTGGTTGGACAAATTAACTGACCAGCATTTCAAGACAAGCTCTTACATCTTATTAGTTATTTCTTTTAACAACCTCTTACATCTTGCTAGTTATTTCTTTTAGCCTAAGCTAACTTAGGTTATTGCCTTTAAGATTTAAGATTTATCCCGGACAAATTCGACGTTCCTCTCCATTTTCGGCTCCAGTTTTTCAATTTTCACTTTAGCTTTTCCTTCTTCAATCTTCGAATCTTTTTTTATGTTTGTCAACACAATACGGCGACAATACGGCGTGAATAATTCCTTCTCTGTGAAAAGAAGAACGGTCTACCCTTTGAGTCCCGTCCCTTTTTGAAAATCTAAATGCTTCGGCTGAACTAATCAGCCTATTGTCCAGTTGCCCATCCGTGAACACTCCTTGCTCTGTCCGTCTGCCTGACAATTGACATTTATCTCAGCATCTGTGTGAGTGGCAGAACGAACGATCAAGTTGGCTTCGTTCCTCAACTAGTTTTCCATTGAACCGATTCCCTTTAGCGAATATAACCACTTGGATATAGATATTGACACTTTCATTTGAACTCGTCAATATCTTCAGTTGCCCCATTATCTGCCTGCTGCAGGGTACCAGCCTGGCTGTCTGTCATTTTCTTTTGTCATCTTCTGTCTGTCTTTATCCATGTATATCTGTTCAGTTGTCTGTCGTTTGTTTTAATATCGTTCTGTGTACGACTCGGCCCGAGTGTTTGCCAGCTCCTCTGGGAAATAGTTGTATAGGAAACCGTGCAAGCCAAAAATCCCGTCGTATAAATAGGGTGATCTTGTTTGAGTTTTTAAAAACTTTTCTAAAACTCAAATGGACAAACAGACAAACATTTTAATTAACGAATTAATTAGTTAGTTAATCAAGCGTATAAGTGTGAAGTTTTCGTTTCTTTAGACAAAAACGCAATTCTGCCGATCTGAAATCTGCCAAGTGCAAACTTATGCGGACACCAACGGTTAAATTAAAGAACTTATACATATTCAAGTTTTCAATACAGACTTAAAACTTGGCCTGCATGACACTTACTATTTTTTATATGCGCTTTCTTACTACGCGATTATTTTTGCACCAATTTGAGTCCATTTGCACTTTATCGCCATTTGCGTGCGCGCTGGTGTGCGTGCGTGTGTCTGTATGCATGTATATATATGTATGTATGTATGTATGTATGTATGTATGTATGTATGTATGTATGTATGTATGTATGTAT
>JAOEHT020088808.1:0-13167 GCA_025448195.2 Parazoanthus atlanticus | reverse complement strand
AAACGTAAAGAAATGAGCATGACACAGCTGAACATTTGGGAAAGTCAGATTTACAGAACATTGAAGTTTATGTTACATTTACAAAGTTTGAAAGCATTTGTTGTGGTTTTCTTTAAATTAAATAAAAACATTAATGTTTGCTGTTTTTGCGTTGGAATCAACTGGCAATCACTAATTGTTGATAAAAGAGTATTTTAGAGCAAAGCGGGTGTTGTTAGTTTCGGGAGGTCATTACTTTTGGGGGGTCATTACTTTCGGGTTTCCGTGCAGCCTCTGAAAATTGATGTTACTTTCAGGGGGTTGTTACTATCGGGGGCTCGTTACTTTCGGAATTCTACGGTATTTCAGGGAGCCAGTGCCCTTTCTATTATTATTACCTTTTTTTTTCATTATTGTAAATTATGTTGGAGGGGTACGAACTACAGTTGTTGTTGTTGTTGTTGATAACAAAATGTCAAATATAAAAAAATCCTAAAATTTTATGCTCTTGAGACTCAACTACAAAATACGCAATGACTGCTAAGCTACTTTGAACCTTGGGGGTGGGGGACTGACTAGCGACTCAAAGTGGCAGGTTGAAGAGATATTTTTTCTCAACAACTTTTTAATTTAAAACCACTTCACAACTTCCCGTTAATATATACAGTGAAGTTTAATGATCGCCAATCAAGATCATTCATACAAAATCTTAAAAAACCAACTTCATAATAAAGTACAATATACACATATCCTTTGTAAGACACTAATTATTAGCTGCTTTGTGATTGCTTTGTTTCAGACTTAAAAGGGATTATGTTTCTCAAAGATAACTATTCAATAGTTTTATTTATGGTGTATTATCAGTTAGTATAAATTTACTGTGGTCTATTGCAAATCCATAAATTTATCTGATTGGTTTGCTCACCACTGTACTGTATAGTCACTGATAAACAAAGACACACATTGATGCATTTTTGCATGTAAAATTGATAGCAATATTTAAAGTTGTTAATATACATATATATAATTTGATACAAATTGATTGAAATATACTAACATTTAATTACATTACAATTACAGCTTTGCCTCACTGACTAAGTACACCTCATGATTTAGTCATTAAAAACATATTATGGAACAAGTGATAATCATCTAAAAAAAACCCAGTAAGTTGAAGTGCTGCAGTACTATCAGGCTGGCAAAGGGGTTATGCATGATCTGTGATTTAGTCCAAAAAGCCCATGTACATGAAAAATAGTCCAAAAAGCCCATGTACATGAAAAATACATGAAAGAGGCTAAATATGAAGCATGACTAAAGTGTGCTATAACTCTGTATGTGACATGTGAATTAGTGGAAATTTGATAAGTGAAATGTGATCACACCCCCCTCCCCCCGTCACCCTCTAATACATGTACAGTGTATCTATGTACAGTTCAGTAAAATAACGACTCCTTCTTTAGTCAAAGGAAAACAACACAGCATTGATTACCACAAGGCAAAAGATACAGTTGGACTTGACTCCACTAGTTCCATCCAGAAGTTTTCCCTTTCCTTGCAGTATCTCTTATAGTTGACAGATAGTTAAGGATGTCTCATTTCAAATTAGTGTCTTTTAGCTTGGTTCAAAGGTTTAAGGTTCAGAGGTATTTGGTTTCCACAATTTGCAAAATAAATTGCAACATCAATAAAATACAATATAAGTGGTAGATGCAAGGAAAACAGCACCTAGCTACTTATTGTAAAGGGTTAACAGAAATCCCTTGCAACTGGTGAAAAAGGAAAATATAGTTCAAAATAATATGTGAATATTGTTATTTTAGTAAATATTATACATGTATAATATCAGAGTTAATGTAAGTGTCTAAGGATAGGAATATATAGATGTGCAAGAAACAGACTTTCAGAAAAAATCAGCCATAGCTATAAATAATCATCTCAATCAAATGAAAGTGCCAGATATTTCAAAATAAATTTTTAAAAATTATATTAAAGCAATACCTGTAAAAAGTGTTGTGTGAGTCTCTAAACTAAACAATAATATAGGTTGTACATGGAACGACATACTAGTAGGACACAAGAAAAGTGCTGCAGCAATTTTCAAACTTGTATATGTTTTTTAAATTAAACACTTGTCTCATGTGCATGTCGAATGCTGAAGTTTCTGGTCTGTGTTTTATATCCATAAATTGTTTATAAAATTAATAGATGCTCAGCCAGCTGATCAGAGCACACATTTTAATTCTAAATGTAATTTCTTTCTCATTTTCTAAACTCAAAGAGTCTGAAATTGACTTATTTATTTATTTATTTATTTATTACATCTGTTGTTCTTGAAATCCCCTGATGCATTCAGATGTACAATAAATTGTATAAGGAGAAGAAAAAGTAAAGCACACATCCTCATATAAAACAAAGACAATGGTCCACTGATGATGACCAATGTAAACATCTGGGCTTCAAATAAGTATCATACATCTGAACTTTTTATGTTTCTGCTAATAATTAATGTTATATACTCAACACAAATTTTTAACAATTTGAATTGCCTTTGTCCATTTTAATGCAATCTTATACATCTATTCAAAAATTTATGTTTTATTAATATCCTATACCTGTAAACCACCTTCATGTACTACATTATACTTAGTGGAGTCACAATCTGTTTCAACTAACAGCAAAGAAAAGCCCCAAATCACTTTCTATCATTTTCCCCTTTTCTTATCCCGTCCCTTATCTTGTTCTAGAATAAAATGTAAATCCGCCTGATCTGTTGGGATGGATATTGGTCAGTGCAAGAGACTTGAAGAGAACTCCTAGGGGGAGATTCACCTCTTTCTCTCTGATCTTTTGCTGCTTTTTCTCTTCAACTTCTCTCTCCTTCCTCTGCTCCTCCTCCCACTCTTCTTTGATTTTTCTCTGCAAAAAAGAGCAGCATTTGTTGTTGGTTAATACAAGGAGCACCTGAAATAAGCAAGTGGGCAGTGCAAACATGCAGTGATAGATCCAAAGGGGGTGAGCATGTGCGGCAGGTGTCCCCTCTCCCCCCCCTTCCCCCACCCCCCTCCATTTTTAAAAGTTTGAACCGACATTTTATATTGAAAACTTAGTTTTTTAAATAGTCAAAGCTGTGCTCAAATTACATGAAATGTGATTTAAGGGACCTTAAAATATAAAAAAAAAATACCGGGAAAACTTACATATGCACCTGCAGACCTCCCTATGAGCTTGTGCCTTGGGCACTTGTGTCATTCCCTCCCCCCTTTCATATTTCTAGATCCATCTCTATATACATGTACTAAGTTTTTGAGAAACAGAAACATGTTCACAAAAATAATTATTGTAATGTGCAGTTTCAGCCCTTATACATGTAGCCCTGCTTAATTTTACAGTCAACAGAAGTGACGTGAGAACCAAATCGGAAGATCTTCAATGTAGATTTCAAAATTACATATTATTGTAAGTTCAAAAATTTGAATTAAAACAAATGCTTATCCCAACCACTAGTATTTGCAGACCTGTACATGTGTCTACTTATCACAGGTACTGACACAAGTGTTTTACTGTAAACAGCACCACTCGTAAAATCCATACAAAACTACATTCAGGACCTAAGTGAGGATAATGATTTCCGAAGGTTTTTCCAAAAATGTTTAAAAGCTTTTACTGAAAGGTTTTTCCACAATTTCTGAAGATTTCCAAAAAGTTTTCCAAGATTTCCAAAGAATTTCTAAAAATTTCAGAGGATTTTACGAAAAATCATGTTTCTTGTCTATAAAAGTATAGTAAAAAGAAAATTTCATGGCAGCTCGAGGATAACAATTTTTTTCTCATGCAAAACCTATTTTACTCACTCGATTCATAAAATACTGTTTAACCACTACTGAACTCATATCTTCACACTCCCCTACAATATCCCCTATAAAATAGTCTACCTCTTGTTCTATCTTTTCTCTCAGTTTGCGTTCCTCCTCCTCTTTGTTTTTCCGGAACTCCTCCTGTGCAGCTTCCTCCCGTGCAAGCCACAGCTGGTGTTGCCGAGCCCTGAAACATGCCAGCATCAAATACTGTAAATTCCCAAAATAATTATCATCTGATAACTGTTTTAAGCTTGGTCAAAATGTTTTTTTTTTAAATTACCGGTATCCTATAATATTTGGGGCATGAATTCTCAAATGAGCCCTGTTCAAATTATAAAGTATTTATCTCAAGATTTTAGTTATTTCAGAAAATTACATTCTTTTGGTATGCAGAAATGCACTCTGCTTCATGATGAACTATCAAATTTAATAAATGAATAAAAGTGTTTAATTAACCAATAACTGTACAGCCTGCAATTTTTAAAAGCCAGAAAAAGAAAAGAATATGGCCAAAGACTTAATGAACAAATACTGGACTTTGTTAAAGAACTATTAAAATGTGTACATGTAAAGAGCCATAATTTATTCTACTTATTTCAACGGATAATTTAGTTTTCAGGCATTCTCCATTTTTCAGGTCTGTTCAGCCTGACAGACTGAACTATTTCTGGCCATTGTTGATAGAAAAGTCAAGTTACACAGTCCATATAATTTTTGCCCCACCATACATGTAACACACCAAAATCCCACACTCTTCCTGGTCAGAACAACAAAACTGAACTACTCTAATCCACAAGCAGGACCAGTCTGGCCAGAACCAGTTCCAATTCCATGTGAGAACTGACCGGTGGGGCCAGCCTGATCTGACAGAACCAGTTTTATTACTGTAGTTGCCGCATTCCATTTGAGAACTCACAGCTCAAAGTTCAGCAAGTTAGGTGACTGGTAATTTTTTAATTATTAATTTTTAGGCATACAGTACCACCTACATTTTAATTGCACTGCAAAACTGCTTTCAAACTTTGCCGGAATACCAACACATTGATAATTACACTGTATTGTCTGTACTCTTTCACAAGAGTTTCTGTTGATTTCTTGTCAGAAATTGCCACATGCTTTTTTTATAGGAACCAGATAATTTTGGCAGATGCTTTGTATTCTCAATTCTTTGGCAAATTCAGCCTCAAACTGTTTTCAAATTGTTCTCATTTTCATATTTTTCACACTGTTGTCATGTTCTTATGGATCTGAGAGAGAGCTTGAACATGAATTTTTTCAATATACCGGTATTCTTAAACTAAAATCTGGGCAAATCTGATACCTGAGAAGTGTTCTTCTAAAGTTTGTCTTATAAAAATAATAGAGAATTATGACTTCTATTCACACTTCCCCAGCTGTATTTGGGCACACTTGTGCAGGTAAGTTAAATGTTGTTAGTTAGATAAAAAATATATAAAAAAGTGGTCACAAATTTTGAGCACTGGAACTGACTAGCCAGCCAGTCCTGACAAAGGGACAAATCCTTACTGTCTTCTTTCACAGGTCAACCAACCTCTCCTCCTCTTCTTTCTGCATCCTCTCCTTCTCACGTCTGTCTTCAGCTTCTAACTTAGCACTAAAGGGAGAAATGTCAGCAAATCAATCAAATACATTGGTACTGTATAATAATTAGTATATGTAATTGGACTACATGCTATCCAATTTTGGAAATAATTGGATGAAAAAATTCCGATAGCCAAAATTGGACGAGGCCACAGGCCGAGTCCTATTTAGCTGTCAGAGGAATTTTTTTTATCCAATTATTTCCAAAATTGGACAAGTATGTAGTCCTCTTAGTTATTAATTATATAGCTACTGATTTTCCAAAGTCCACGAAAAGAGAGAAGTTTGGCAACTCCAGAGAAAACTCTGCCATTTCTTGTCAACAAAGACTGCACGTGAGAAGAGCCGTCTTGTTATTGATGCTTGCTTTGCACTGATTGGCTAATTTCCTTTTCTCTTGGATCTGATTTTTTCCAAATTGGATACTTCATATATTTCCATGTGAAAGTCTTTGAAGAAACTATCCAGTTAATTATTAAATGGACAATTAAAAGATAATAGTTTGGTCAATACTATAGAGTTTACTGACCAGCTATATAATTATAATTTGAATACATGTTCAGTAACTTTTCCTTGAAGACAGCAGTTAATAATTTGCATTGAGAGGTTCTCTTGTTCATGTTAATCTTGTCCAAGCCAAACCGATTGTAAAAACAAGCAAGACCTTAGAACTCTTGTTCTAGCTGTTGAAGCTATCCAGAACATTAGGGCACCATTTACACTTGCATGAGTTATCTCGGTATGTCCAGGGGATGTCCCCAAAGTGGTTTACACATTTCTTAGATCAGTTTACTTTCATATGTTGTTCCTTTTTGAAGTGAAAAAAGAGGGAAAAAATGAAAAATTCTTACATAATATGTTATATTTCACGAAGGGAAAAAGGAAAAAAACATTCTTCAAAGGTTTGAACCTTGGACTCCTGTTATACACATTTTCAATATTAAAAAAATATAATTATATATATAACAAACAAACCTTGACTAACGGCATTCCAGCCAAAGTAATGAAAAGAAATGCAGTCCACAAGAAACTTTTTTTCTGATTGCAACTGTGCAATTTCTAATAAAAGGAAGTTTGAATGGATACAAACATTTTCACAACTGCCAAGGCAAATTATCAATTAAATCAACATTGTGTATCTCAGAGTATGTAAAGGAAGCACTTTACCTTAACAAGGGATCATTGTCAATCTTCGTTCTCTCTGAGGAAATAAAACTGTTTTCAGCAAAAACCAGTACTACAAAAGTTTAGCAAACTCTTGCATTGATGACAATTTTGACATACTTTCTTGAACATTACCATTGCTTTGATTAAAATAATTATGACTTTAGAAAACAAATCTTCAATCTTGGGAGTTCAGTTTGGCTTCTATCAATCAACATTGACAGATTACTCTGAGAGCTAGTGTGTCTGAATTTGAAATAACGTAACAGAATCAGAATAATTCACTGTTGGAGTAGCACTGTCTGTCAGTACCACTGGTCAGATATATAGTACATTTTATATACAGGTTTAGAAGTACAAGAACTGATTACAGGGGGAGGTCAAACTCCAGACTGGAGATTTTATTATTTTATTTTAAATTTTAAGAATTTGTTTATTCTGGAAGAGGAACAGTAAAAAAAATCCCCAATTACAGCAGGTCCTTTGTAGAAGAGAAGGTGACAGTCCCAAATACCTGTGCAACAGCCTCTATTCCATCAACAAGTGCATGGGTTCAAGTTTCAAGTGTATTCAAAGAATAATAATTATAACAACAGTGGGCACAACCCACAGGTAGCTAAAACTAATCTAGGCAGATTGTGCATGTTACAAACAAATAATTATGTAATAATACAACTATGTATAACATAATATATTACAAAATGTAAATTGAGAATAAAAATTATTTACAAAACTGATAGTTTCTATTAAGTCCCCTAAAATAATTTTGAGAGACTAGACCAAGGCTTAATGTATCTGTGTATCTGTCTACAAACAGTGTAAAACAGATGGTATTGGAAAAGCTCTCAAAATAATTTAACTTTATTGATCTAAATGGGTGTATAGCAAAGAAAACACTTTCACTGTTACCAGGGTAGCAACTAAAGTTAGTCTTCAAAAAGAAAACCTGCAGTCTTTTGTCAAAGTATCGTGACGACAGAGCCCTTTCTTTCACTTGTTCATTCATGAGAAGAGACTGTAGACATTTCATCAAAACCCTGCTACGTATGAGCACACTGTTACCATGTGACAGCGCACAGTGTACAATTGAAGTTGATGTGGGCTGGTAATATGTCAGCAGATTCACTCATTGAGCAAACATTTGTAAAGGATAAAACTAGGTTTGAATTCAAACTGGTTGAATCAGAAAGATTCATCCACGGTGATAGACAAAAGCTCTCTCATCATGCTCAACAGGATTTCAACATGACTTCTTTAGTCTTTTCTTGTGAGCAAATGAGAGTCAGAAAAGACTCAGTTATCAGGGTATTGTTGAAGATCCTCAAATTTCACAAAACAAAATGCTTCTACAATGTAGGAAAACCAAAATATAAAGAAAAACTTCATGCAGAGCTCAAACATCAAGGTTGGACAGACTATTGGTCCCGTGTTTCTGAAAACACACAAAAAACAAAATAAAATTGTACATTTTTTGTGCTATTAAAAATAATGATGCCATGCAAAACATTATGTGGTATAAACTTTGAAAATAATAGAAAAAAAAGCAACAAGACTAATTAAAAGTCATATGTTTCTATGACAAGTCTTTAACAAGACTAAAGCATGCTTGTTTAAAGATTTGGAGTATTAAAGCCAAAACAGTTAACCCTGTCGAAAATTAAACAAGAAGCACAAACCTTCCAGCTCTTCTTTCTCCCGTCTTCTTGCTTCTTCTTGTCTCTTGAGTCTTCTTCTTTCCTTCTGAATATGTCTCTTGAATTGCTTGTGACTGCAGCAAAAATCACAATTGTAAACCATTGTCCCACTATATTTTTGATAATTGAAATTTTCAGAAAAATTTGAAAATTGTTAAGTTTTGAATTTTGAGAAATAAGATAATAGTGCCAGGCTTCTGAGACAAGCAAAATAAACTGGCATCTTATGGGTTTGGTCAACTGGTTCAAAAGTTAGAATGAATAACACCAATCATTTCTATTCTTCAAGACATTTTATTAGTTTTAGGAAAACTGGTTCAAAAGTTAGAATGAATTAATGTTACTCTTCAAGACAAACAAAATAAATGGTCATTCTGGTTCAAAAGTTAGAACGAACAACACCAATGATATCCATTCTTCAAGACAAACAAAATAAAATTATAAATGGTCATTTTATGGGTTTTCTACAACTAATTCATAAGTTAGAATGAATAACAAAAATCATTTCTGTTCTTCAATACAAAAAAACAGTCATCTTGTAACACTTATTGGTTGTCAAAGTTTCATATCAGTTCAAGGACTGAGCAAATCAAGGTTTACTTTATTAATGAGCGACTATTTTAAACTTGCGACAGATGCTGATGTGTGTTATAAAATTAAGGCTTCAGCTGTACAGGTATTGTCAATTTTGTTCGTCGAATTACGTAGATTAATATTAGCAGATGAAAACACTAGCACAGGTTCACTTAATGAGATGCCATCGTTCACGTTCAGACTTCGTCCTCGCTTTTGATAAAACCAAGTGTAAATTTATAAAGATTTATGTTGCAAACATGGAAACTCCTGTGCATGCTTCAAACGAAAATTACACACCTGCATATCATTCCTATTTACATTGCCAGCACACAGCGTCCATGGGCTATTACAAAAAGAAACTTGCAAAGCAATTTTCCAAATAACAAAATTGTTAAGCTTACCTCAGTTTACTGTCCGACTTGCTGTGCGAATCTTCCTCCTCCTCGGCTCCCTCGACCGCCATCTTGAACTTCAATGCACATTGATTGAGCCCACGATGTGTCTGTACATTCGCAACCCTTCCCCTCAAAAAATGCTAGGTACTCCGTGTAAGACCGCACGGTTTTTCCCAAGAATTACCTTGTGTCAAGTCTTCGGGAAAGTTCGTGTGCTGATAAACAAAGATAAGACTTGTAACTTCTGCACACTCTGAACGTTTAACCTTGTGCTACGTGGTGTCAATAATGATTGACAGAGTTTAACGATCTACGGAGCGAGAACCCAGTTCCCTCGCAGTTTGCCTGGCCCGGCCGGTCACGAGTTTGGCTTGGGTCATTCGCTCTCTTGTCTCGTGTTGTGCTACGTCTACCAGCTCACCGATCACTTCTGGCTCACCCCACACACAGAGCCACCAGGCCATTCGACCTTTGACACCGTGACATCGCCTGCCCTGCCTTCTGGTCCAGTGGTTTCAGCTCTGTCCTCTAATACGACATTGCACTTCCCTCACCTGCAGTTGTACCGCTGCCCAGTGCCGTTCAACGCCCCTGTACTGCTCTTCGATCTGAGATGGCCAGCGTTTCAGGTTTCATACAAGTCTAGGTACACTATACGGCTATTCTATTTAAACATGTTATACAGTTTTGCATGTAATCTCTACATTCAGAACTATTTAGCAATTTATGAGCAACTTGCAACTCGCAACTCGCATTTTCCAACTCACACTTTCCCTCGACCCTTCAGTGCTCCCCCTCTCCCTTTATTTTGTAGTTTCAGTATATAAATGGTGGTTTCTTCGAGAGAATCCCCCTGCCCATCCCCGTTCTGTTCCTTTTGTACACACAGGTGATTGTAAAGATAATTGCCAAGACCATATGATGCCCTTTTACCACAAGTTTTGGAATATACTCATCTATGGAACACAAAGGCTCTAAAGAAATAGATTTTGTAAAATATTCAAAAATCCACCGGCATCACCTTTTCAGATTAAAAGGATGATAAACTAATAATTTTTGTAGATCCTAGCTAAGTAAAATGTGCAACAATCTCATTTATATGATTATAAAAATTATAAAATTCCTATTGAGGTGTTAAAAATTTGTCCCTCTTCAACTCGATTGTTGCCATTGTGTCTTGCAAGCTCCCAACCCACTGCAAGAAACTTGAAGCTTTAAAAATGTCTAAGACTTTAAACTTTAAAAATGTCTAAGAAGCCAGAAATATTTTAACTGTCTGCTCTTTTATCTCATAATCAAGAAATAAGTATTATTTTATCAAAAGACCAAGCAAAGAAGATGATGCACTGTCAGGAAAAAATAGGAAGATATTTATTTATTATATGGCTCTTTTTCAAATATAACTTTGTTTGCAACTGCTAATGGAGAGCTCTACTCACCAGGTTTGGGGTTGCTGAATCTCAAGTCAGTTATATCATTAAAGAAGGAACCTCAGTAATGGCCATGGCACTGCAGTTCCTGATTGTATGGCCAGAGAAGGATACAGTAATAAGAAATATGCCAAAGTCATTCAAGAAAAGCAGTACCTATCGAAAGACAAGCCAGGGTCATAATTGACTGTTCAGAAGTCTTCATTCAAAGACCAACAAATCTCCTGGCCAGAAATGTAACATACAGCAACTACAAACACCATAATACCATACATACATACAGCAACTACAAACACCATAATACCTTCAAGTTCCTGGTTGGTATAACTCCATGAGGTGCAAGTTTTTATCACGATGTTGGGGAGGGAGAGTTTCTGACAAGGAGCTGACAGTTAACAGTGGGTTTCTTGAGAAACTTGAGCACGGAGACCAGGTTAAAAAAGCATAAAATGCTTTATTCGCTCTAACATTTCTTTCTAAAAAAACAGTTAATGATATCATCTTAATTAAGTAGCTTTGCAAAATTTAATCCTCAAATTCTTTTTAGTTTAGCAATTAATTCAGTGAAAGTGACATCAGTTTTACTATAATCTGACAATAAATACTTGTTAAATAATGTTTTCTTTTTAAACTGCATTGTTGCAGGTGATGGCTGATAGAGGGTTCCTTATCTGGGACGAACTTTCTTGCAAAGGGGCAAGCTTGGTTATACCCGCATTCACCAAAGGGAAAAACCAGTTAACAAGACGGGAGGTCATTGGTTCTGGCAAGATTGCAAACCTGCGAATCCATGTGAGTAGTAGAATAACATTTAGTATTATTGTTCTCTTGGCCAGACAACAGATAAACATCATTCAGTTTCTTTGGATGGTACCACCATTGAAATAACTTCCATGAATTTTTTTTCAATTTTCTCTTGTACCATTTCTGATATTTCAAAATTAATTACATCCAGGGCATATTGCTTAAAATCTGGCTTACAACTGCAGATGACAGATGTTATAGCCACTCAGTAAAAAATCATAACTGTTCAAATTGTTTGTTGACTTTCACAATTCTCTTTTGATCATTATTTTTTTTGAAATATTACAAATTATATGGTTTCCCTGCCAACATCTGGTAAAAATTTGGTAATTTGTGATACCATAATTTTCTCTCTTTAGGTTGAGCGAGCCATTGGTGGAATGAAGATGTACCAACTACTCAGTTCTACTTGGGATCTGGACTTGGTTAAGCAGGCCAATAACATACTGGTTATAGTTGCAGCTCTGGTCAATCTTCAAAAGCCACTAGTGAACTAATCATTGTGATACTAATAATGGCTGATAGTATTTGAAAAAGAATGTGTGAAGTGACCTAACTTTGGCTTTCCAAAAATGTTCATCAAAATAGATTCTCTCCACTGAGAGGCCACGTTTGGTGTAAATTACAAAGTCACACCACTTTGCTCCAGTTAGTGCCATCCCATCTTGTACTTGTAGGAAGTATTCATGGTCCCTCTTCAAATGTAGACAACCATCTTCTTTCTCTTGAAGCCTTTGATGGACTAAGTTCCCTGGCTTTGTATGGAGCCTTAACTTCCAAAAGTCCCCATGGGTGCTCTTCAGTTTTATCATAACATATGCGGTCTGCTGTCGCAGCCAAAAAGGGTTCTTCAGGGCTTATAAAGATTCCATTCGTAAAAATGGCAACATGTTTTCTTTGTTTAATTCCTCTGTATACCTGCACAGTGACGTCTTCATGGTCTTTTCCCCATTTCATCATTCTTTCAGCATAATTGTTTGTGTTTGTGTTTGGATGCAACATGGTTTTTGCCAGAAGTTCAGGCTTTGCTCTAGAATTTTCAATTTTAGAACATATCTTTCCAAATGTTGAGGCAGTCAATCTCAGATACCGCAGTTCATGCCATTTGTGACTATTGGCTTGTTCACAAGTTTCAATTTGAGTATCCCTAGCTTCTGTGTAGGTGACCTGGAGGGACTCAAGTTGCTTTTGTTGCTGTTGTGACAAATCAATAGGTAGGCTGACAAAGGTCTGAAGGCAGTTTCCCACCAAGGGGAAGGGGGCTGGTCCAGAGGGAATTTTGGTTACAGTTACAGTTGTTCGAGGTGTTGTTTGAACATCAGCCACTACTTCAAAGTCAGTCCTTTCCTCCTCCTCTTGACCTAAATATAAAGACATTCAAGAGGCTATAAATTAGAGACTTTTCCTGTTGACTGACCCCCAAAATAATCATACAATAATATTTATTGCTCAAGGTGTTATTGGATTCATTGAACTTGTGTTATCGATAAATATTCTAGGGTGTGTAATTCATAGTGTTCCCTTGTTTACACAGCACAGTTACATTTCAAAAAAACAGATGTATATTACTATTGTATAAATAATTACAGAGATGCCAACCCCCGAAGTTCAAAATGCGGGAGATTTTTTGGGGGCTAGAACTTTTATTGTGTCGACCGTTAAA
>JAOEHT020088729.1:0-13169 GCA_025448195.2 Parazoanthus atlanticus | reverse complement strand
CTCCCCCCACCTCATCCCCTCCCTCTTTAAGTTGGGAGAATACTTGTTGAAATTCGAAGCGCTTTCAAAACGATTTAAATTTTTTAACGTTTTGCGACTGAATCAAGAACCTACTTCCGCTATCTCGACAGTTAAAAACAGATTTGCTAGCGTTTTCTCTATAGCACTTCAAAGTTTAAAAAAAAACAGACGAAAAGTTGAGTCATTCAATGACGTAAAAGTTAGAAAAAAAAGAAAGAGAAGGATTTTGGAAAAGAAATAGCCTTTACGGCACGCTTAACAAGTTATCGAACACCTTGCCAATAATCAGCTTAGATACCACATACTATCAGAAATCGTATGAGCTTCTTATTTAAAGATGGAGAACCTTTATTATCCTATTTTACTAATGAGGGCGCGCGTAGAATTCTTTACAACGAACACTGATCAATAACTTCGCTTAATATTTCCTGGCGCGAGTTTGATAATCTCAGCTTAACCAACACTTCACTTTCCTGCTTTGTACCAGCTGTTTTAGAAAACGTTGACATCTGTGGCAAAGAGCAAATGAATTGTGGGATCCTGTTTTGTTACCCTGCATGCCTTCCAGGTTCCATTGATTGGTACACGAAGCAAACGAAACAAGAAAAAACGAACCTAAGTAATTTTTTTATACATAGACCATTGCACGGTTTCCGTCGCCATCTTGGTTGTGGGGCAGTCGCGGCAAAAAATACAACAAATGTATGGCAAATTGTTCAACTTTCAACCCTTGTAACTCCGCTATTATACATCAGATTTTGACAAAAAGGTTGTCTTTCAAAAGCTATTGATGTGGAAATTGTATCTTCAAAACAAGGAGAATAGTTTAAGGCTATAACCTTCGTAATCAAAATTTTAAAACTCCACACAAATCCTTAAGCTTGGATTCAAGGATTTGTATGGAGTCTTGAAATTTTCATAACGAACGTTTTAGCCTTAACCTATTCTTTCTGTTTTATTATATAATTTCCGTATCGATACCTTTCAAAAGACATCTTTTTTGTCTAGATACCGGCGATGTATAATAGCGGAGTTACAAGGGTTGAAAGTTAAACAATTTCCCATACATTTGCTGTAATTTTTGCCGCGACTGCCCCCAAACCAAGATGGCGACGGAAACCGTGCAATGGTCTATTTAAAAGTTTCCAATGAAGCCAATTTTTAATAGTTACGAAATTTCAATGACTTGCATATTGAGTCGCGGGTACATTTGGCGAAGGCCTTATCCAGATGCACTTTTTCTTTATCGTGTTCCTAATTTAATTAACTATTCAGGTGCGGCTGTTAAGTTCTCATCCTTTCAGACCGAACCACTTTATTAACATATATCTTCTCCTTACAATATCAATACAAATAGGGTTGTGCTGTTGTGAGAATATAGGCATTGATCACACACCTGCACACTGCAAGCTATCCAATATGAAAAGCAAAATTCTCCCAAACTCTTTAAAAGAAAGTATGGACACCATTTATGAGAATATAGCAACACGTCATTTGTCGTGTTTGAGGCTGAAAGGGTTAAAAATGATTCTTGTATGAAAAAGTAGCGGTTACAGTAACATATCGTCAGTCAACAAATATAACCAGTTTTCAATGTCAGTACACCTTGCCAGCGGCTGCCTTAGAGGAACATGCGCAACAGTTCAACCTTTCAGGTTGACCGGCTTCTTTTGTAAACTACAGTCGAGCTCGCTATTTTTCTTCCAACCCACGTATTCAAGTTTGTTTAACGCCACTACAAATCGCCACTCGTTCAAAGCTGTTTTGACTACACTTGTGTTTTTAAAAGACCATTACAAAGATCATTACAAAAAATCTATTATTTTCCGCCGGATTGCGTTCGCGTTCGAGATTGACTTCAGTTTTTAAATTTCGGGTCATTTTTCTGTCGATAGACCATTTCTCAGTTTGTGCTCGTATTTCTATGATGAAATCGAATCCACGTTCGAACTAATCTGAGAGTAAATGAAGAAAAGCGGTTCGGCTTTTTCAAAGGATCGTAAACACACCCACTTTTACTTGTCGATAAATTGAACGCTCGAGAACTTACCACGAAAAGATTGCCAATTAATTGTAATGAACCAAATATGTGGAACTTGGACCTTATCAATGAATTCGGTCACTTACGGCAAACAAAACGTAAGTAATTTTATTTGTCATAAGAACACGAAACTGCGCCGGGAAACATCTTATTCTACGTTTTTCTAAAAGCACCCCAAATGCCTTCTTTGATTTTGTTTTTTGGGTTTTTTTTCTTTTCGATTCAAGCTTACGCTAAAATATGCCAGTTTCTATTCACTATTTTGTTCAGTCATGTATTGTCGATAAGAGACTTCCCTAATGATTTATGGCAATTTTGACCAAAACTTTTATGATTATGATTGCTGTGATTTCATGGAGCGGTATTTTTAGTCCAAATTAAGTTCTTACTGATACGCGAAATGTATTTCGCACCAACAGCAAAGTTTTTATGCAATTCTGGTTGTTTCCTCGTCTTATTTTGAACCATTATTTGAGACGAAAATACGGCCGGCTACTTGCTAATATGACAATTTCGTGGTCGTACTATGACAGTATGAAAATAGTTTATTTTTTAAATAGTTGCGCAATGGCTTCTTGTATTTGGTGATTTTGCCACCAGAAACTGAAATCCTTGGCTTTACACGAAATGTAGTCTTATGAGAAAAATTTCACTTCAATTAGAATTCGACGCACCTGCCTAATTATCGCGAGCAAAAATTCTGTTTATGATAATGGTTCTTCCATTCAAGAGAACAATAAATTCATCCACTTCCTGAAAAGCAAAAGAACTATTTCTAATGGCCCCCGATGTGAGATCTTAAGTGCGAAAAATGAAATCGAATGTCAAGAACTCGAGTTCGCTGTAAAGTTACACTTCATCTTTGGAATTTTTGTGGCTTTTTATTTTCAAATAGTTCCCTAACATGGGTGCAAAAATGCCGCCCAGTTTGCGAAGAACCAATTACTCAGGAGCTCCATTAACAGACAGAGTGAATGAGTGAAAGCTGAATGAAAAGTCCATGCGATAACCATCGATCATTCCCAAGTCTTGATTAAACATTAAGCTTTTGGAACATCCGCTCACATATTGAGAACATAGGAAAGAAATAGATTATTTGCCCGAACAATACCACATCCTAAAGTGTGTATACAATGAAATCGAATTAACTAGCCAATCGAATTATTTGCAGAGCTGTAATTAGAACTAGCAATAATGATGATTGGTGAATTGTGCATGGCACGTGTCGAAGGCTGATCGACACACTCGGAAGCTGTCAAATCCACGAGCCACAAGTAATTTGCTTCTCAAAGGACTGAAGAAATTACATGAGAATTTCAAACGCGCGAATACCCCGTTTCACAAGAGCCGAACTAATGAAGTACAAAGTGCCAAAAGATAGTTATTTGCTCGCAATCGATAACAAGGCACAAGTTCTAGAGTTTAAAATATGGGATTCTTTTCATGAAGCTAAAATTATCAATTTTTTGTGGTTTTGTCTTGTCAGTCGCGATTCCTCTTCTGTGATAAGAGAACGATTTCTTTTTGAAAAGAAAAGAATGTAATCAGAGTATAGTAGAAACGGGAGCCATATTGGCACAAGAAATTATGAGTTATATCTAGGCTTTTTTTAGAAAATAAATACAACTTCCTTCGTGTGAACTGGCAGGTATGCCACCAGTCGCCGCGGATAAATTATTGATTGTTGTAAAAGTTGCGGCATATCATATCAAAACGAGCGGTTCTCGCGAAGAATAATTGTCAAGTACGCCATATTTTGGACTACTCCGAAAATATTTCTTTGTAAGGAGTTTTAGCTCGAACAGACAAGCTTTTCACTGGGATCGCTAGATGAAGCTTTGAATTAGAGATTCTTTTCTTTAGATTTTCAATATTAGTTTCCGCTCTCCTAATTGCCCCTAGCGACAAAAGAAGGAAAAACAGGACAATCTATCAGTATTCTGTGCGAACTTTCAACACCATTTAAGAAAAGAAACGTGCTGTACGAGAATAGTTTATTTTTTATGATTTTTCCTACGAAACCTTCCTATTTCTGAAAGTAAACATGGCTCCACAGCAGAAGCCATATGGTAGCTCATTTCTGGTTCGAAATATATAGCAGTTCCAAAGGCTTGTAGCTGATGATTATAAATTCTACTTCCCTTCTCTTCTCTTCTCTTATAAATCTTTGATTTTAATATATATTTATATTATCTTTTCTATAGTCTGATAAGATTGTTTCTTCTTTAGAATCTCAAAGCCCTATTATTTTCCTTCAAATCCAGAGGAAATTGGGACATGGGCATAGATTTGCTCCGCGGAGAATATGACTTGCAGTCAATGTTCGACAAATTCGCATTAGAATTTAAATTGAAAATTCATCCTGTAAACCTCTTGGCTCTTGTATAGATCTTTATCGATTTTAGTGGCTTTGGACTCCTTTGTTCCTTAGGTTTTGATGCCACGGCTGTGATACTTTTCAATTACGTTGCTTTTGAGGCAGTGTCTGTTCATGATTGAGAAAATTCCCTCGTTACTTTTGCAGCCATTGCAACTCAAAACGAGTTCCCTTGTGAGCCAGTCGATCGCAGACTTGTATTTGTACATTCATAAACACTCTTGGTGAATTCAACTTCCCGTTTCTGTACAGAAATAAAACGCCATACATTAGCTCGCATCGTATTAACAATAAAGCAAAGCTTTAAATTTGTCAGTTATTTAGTTTGTTCGTGAACCGCCAAACATAAGAAACAGTCCTTTGTTGGGCGTTTCCACAAAATTTATTCGTCGATAAATTTGCTATCACATGCAGTTCGTAAACTTTATTCAGGGAATGTGTCTCCATTTATTTCAAGACATTAACTTCTCGAAATTAAAACCAATAAACTCCGAAAATTTAGCATAGAACCGAGAAAACAGATAATTTTCACTTGAAACTTGATATTCAATAAGTTATTATGTTAGATGCTTTGGGCGAAAAATTACTAAAAAGCGCTGAACTAAAACGCATTGTGACAAAATCCTTCTGTATTCATTTAATTCCTTGGACATTCCAACCCGCCCTAAATTATTTCAAAGTTCTAGGATAAAGTGAGCGGGGAACTCTTGAAGAAGTGTACTCGGAAAAAGCATTTTCCAGAAGAAGAATAAAAACCTACGACAAAACACTTTATTCATCTCTTTTAACTTAAAATTACACCCCGGTAGTAAAAAAAAAATAAGCTTTTTAGAACTTAAAGTGCAAGTGTTTTACTTGAATTAGTTTTCAAACGAGTAAAGACGATACACATTTGTACAAAGTACAATTAAGCGAGCGGGTTTCAAGTAATTTTTTGTGTGTATCGTCCACACACAACGCTGTCAAAATGGCGGTGGTAGCCAGACACACAACATGGCGGGAAAACCCAATACTTACAAATTCGCCGGGTATCCAATTTGTATTTGAAGCAGCTGTCTCATGATCCTGGTCCGTACTTATCGGGAGCTTGTTTGCCTGGGTCAGTAACTGTTGCAAATGCCTTATATATTCAATAGCGCTGCGCAAAGTCTTCACTTTAGAAAGTTTTTTGTTCTTTGGATCCGTGGGGACGTGTTTTCGTAGCCGAGTGAAGCCGTCGTTGACGAGTTTAACTCGTTTTCGCTCTCGAGCGTTTCTTCTCGCGACGACTGCAGGTTCTTTTTGTTTAGCATTCGTGGTAGCTCGGCGTCGTCTAGTTCCTAGTACAGGTGTTAGTAGCGGTAGTTTGCCTCTGTTGCTCGCAGCCTCAGAATTTTCCGTGTCTTCGTCGAGTTGGGGATAACAAATAGTTGTTGTCGTTGGAATTGAAAAAGCGGAGGATTTAGGAATTTCCTTGAGGGAAGTCATTCCGGCCGAGTTGTTGCCCTTGTTACGGACCAGTGAAAGTCGATGGATAACTGCTCACTGGGCAAATGCTACAGGAATATATATTGGAGTGACCTTGAGGAAAAACCGCCGCTTTGTTTGTTGTGTTAATTCTTGGCTTGTTTTGATGGGCTTGGAGTGTCAAAAAGTTTGTAATCCGATTGGCTCAGAGGACACAATGACTTCCAGTGTTAGTGGTGGAAGAAACTGCGAATAGACTTCAACCAGCGAGTTCTAATAAATAACCGCCCAGCTTGATCTTTTTCGAAAACAATTTCTTTTTTTGCGCGTGGTCGCTGAAGGGAAAACATGGTCCGCAGCTTGGGAATTTCTCATGTAAAAGCGACTAAATTTCGCCACTTCATTTACCATCCTTTATGATTTTTGCTGCCGAAAAAACACTCCATTTTTGATTAAGCAATTTACCCACTTCTTTCACAGTTTCTGTATAATAATTGACAACAAGCATTTGGCTTTATTTCCATTAAGAAACCCTGTGGATGGTTTCCGTCGAACAAAACACTAAGAAAATCTCAAAACACTCGCACAAGAGGTAATTTGTTTTGCATCTCGAACCAAATCGAAGACCGTCGATAATTTAGTTATAGTATTTTTTCGCACGTAAGATCTCCAGTTTACGCCAATAAGAACAAGAAACAAAACAAAAATAATAATAAGTGATGGTCGGTAAAGTTTATTGAATCTTCGATATCGGTAATGAATCGAATGCAAATTTCAGTTTTGGAAAGGTTTTAGCGACTGAGAAATATTTTTTCTCACAGTTGCTGATTCCTTGACAATACTCGTGTTTCGTCGGGTGGCGATCTTAGTTTTCAAAAACGCAAACGGATGTGAACATAGAATGTGTTTTCAAATACCGTTTATTTTTATTCTATCTCTTCCTCCCTTTCCTATGCTTCGTTCTATCTCGAGAGTTATAAAGTTCATTATTGACGACATCTGTTTGAGCTCGATTATGACACGTGCGATGTTTAATTTATCATTCTAACACCAAAGAAAAACTGCAGATACTTCTACGCATGTGCAGAGTTTTAATTGGTCACACCTGCTGAACACAGCAACGTCAAGTCCAAAACTGCAAATATTGCCCGGAATTGGGGCTTCCAAAGACATATTTCCAAGACTTGGGAAATTTTGGGGGGAATCTTAGTTTAAAGAAGTGCTCGTGCCACGCGCAGTTTTGCGTTCGGAATTCTTAAGTGTTGTCTTTGTTAGTTACTGCTTTTATCAATCCCCATTGACAGTGAAAACAAAACAAATTGTTTCCATTGTGGTAGAGAATACTCCGCAAGCTAGACAAGGCGAAGCCATAGAGCGAGTAATCACTTCTTTTTGTTTTACGACATCTTCACCTCAGTAATTTTCAGAAAATTTCGGGTTTTCAACTTTTATTCTTTTGCCACGCCTCCAAAGAAAATTGCTTAGAATCTACGCATCTTGGCGGCTTTCGGACCATTAGGAAAACTAACACATAATTATCCTAACAATATTATTCAGCAGTTCAGACTTTGTAAAGTTTTTATTGAGTCATTTCAATTCCTAAAGAAGAGAGAATCGTTTTCAGATGGAGTTTAAGGGAAATCGCAAGCGAACTTTGAAGACTCGTACCATATGCCCAGCTGATGGGGGTAAGGTACTCTGCTATTATCGTGTATAATCGGCTGCAGTCTATGTTAGACCCCTTCCTTGTTTTACTAATATCAGTCATACTGTTCCGATTGCGTCGTGTTTGTTTTCACGCTTATGCTAATGAACTTTCGCTTGTCAGGGCTGATCATTTAATCTTTTGATCTGGCGAACGCAGCGAAATAAATTGTATGAATAATTTAGAATTTGTTTCATTTCATGTTTCCGTGCAATTCCTCCACACTCGAACTCGCGAGCACGTCGTTGAGTTAAGTTTTATAGAAACAAAACCAATTTTTGTTTCTTTCGTTAAAATTCTTTTGAATTTTCAGTTTTGAAAAAATGAGGCTTTTCTCGTAACTTTTTGAAACAAAACCAGATAACCTCCATTATCTCTTGGCTTACAAGTTGGTTCTTATATATTTCTGCCCGTACTAGACGGATTTAAGAAGAAACTTAATAAGGACAATCAAAAGGTGGCAGACTCTGTTTTAAATAACTAACCTTAAGAATTGAAGGAAAAAACGCAGCCTACAAAAATATTGAACAAGAGTGAGTTCCAGTTGAAAGCTAAAAAGTCAGCAGCAAATGACAACATAGAAGCCCAAACTGGAAGCTGTAGACCGGACTGAAATCAGTTTTCTTGTTATATTTCTTTTTAATGCAATTCTAACAACTCTGTCAAGCTTAGGGGGAAACGCCTTGCTTTAATATAAGTGGTACTATGCCTCTGGATTTAACGAGGCTCCTGTGTGTGCATGGCTACTTTGGTTATCTTGCCATAAAACTTTTTTTTTCTATTTCATTGCCACCCGAAACCAGTCTTTACAACATAATACCATACATTTGGCAACTGAGACATAGAACTTGTCAGATAAACTTTTGTTGAAATTTCTCCTTAACACCTTCGCTTTTACGTGGGAAGAATGACCTGACGAACACCTGAGATTGTTGATTGAGTTATGCTAAAAAGAGAGAAAATAATTCACACCTTTTCATTTGGTAATTTTGAAAACTTCTAATTTGTTTAATTCTTGACAGATGCCGTTCGTAGTTTCAACCATGTATTTTCCTTACCACAACTCAAGTTGCTCGTTATCAGGCTGGTATATTTGCACTATTTGGTAAACCATTGAAATTCCAAAGCAGAAACTACAACCGCCACGGTTACTGATCTCTTCAAATCTAAATGTTGTTTTGAAAACTCTCCAATAGTATAATAATGTCCATGCTGTCAGGTCATTCTGGTGTTAAAATGATTCCATTTCTCTGTTTTGTTTGCTTATTAAATCGTTTATTCTTAAATAATTCTTTAACTCCACCCACTAGTTGTGACATTCTGATGAATGAGTTGTCTTCAGCTTATCATTACACCACTTGGAATGTGTTCTTAAAAACACCAATAGAACTATGCTGCCCGCACTTTCCATTTGAAACGGATGTCGCAAACAAAGCCTTTAAACAAAGCCTTTTATAAGTCAAGAAAGTGGACTACAATGAAGGGGTAGAGGACTAAGAGGCACTAAGTTTGATTTTGTTTTAATGAATGTTTTGAGATGCCTCTCCTCTTCTTCCAATGAATGTGACAAGTGAGTTCAGTCAATGTGGATGGATCGATCTTGTTTAGGTGCAGGAATTCGCTGAAAGAACAAAATGCAGAGATTGTTTATGGTAAACAGCTTGAGAGGATTTCCTATATTAAAAACTCGGTTTTCAATGTCACTTTACCTTAATCGTTATGATTGTGTTTTGTTACAAGAACAGCAACTCCGAGTGTAATTTGGCTTTAGATTTTAGCGAAGTTACTATTCAATGAATGTTCAAAACTTCTATACAAATCAAGTTATATTTTAGATTATAAACGTTTTTCTCATTTTCTCAAAGCAAAGCTCCAGTTGATTTCTGTGTGTGGAGTTATAACATAGCTGGTAAAAGCTCAGACTGCCAACCAGGAGGTCCCGGATTCAATCCCCGGCCTGGTCGAGGGTTGAACATTGGGCGACCTTCTTTCGCCACACCGTCCATTTCCGTTGGTCTAGTCTCTCGACGTTCTATCGCGGGACTTAAAAGAACCCACGCACTTCTCGAAAAGAGTAGGGTAATCCCGGTGTTGTGGTCTGTTAACTGAGGGCGCAACTTAATGTCTCAGTGAGCCGCTGATTGCGGTCTGGCTAAGACCCTCAACCACTGAACCACATACTTGCTGTCAACAGGTTACTGAGAAGCCCCGCAGGGAGCACCTGAAATGTATGTATGTGTGTTTTGTAATTTTGTTCGGGCTTATTGTTCTTGCACCCTAAATTTGCCTCACTACTATAAACAGAGAGGCTTATAACTGCGGGCGCGAACACACACAAAAATGTTTTCGCTTGAAACAGACCCGCCACAATATCTTGCTCGCTCCTTTTGCTGCATCATATATACCAGCGTCTGTACTATTTTTTGCTTGTCATACGATCACACTCTGACAATACTAAAATATTTTCACTTCACGTAACACGCTTCGGAAGTCGAGAAACCGTTTGTCTTCTCTTTCATTATACTACGCTCAACTGCAGATAAATAAGAAAGTTTTTGCAAATTGATTGTAAACTTGTCCTTATATATTTTGCTCATGATAAAATTGTTTTAATTTGAGAAAATTTGTGTTTTATGGTTTTCATGATCTGAACCACAGTCTAAACCTGAGGTTTTTCATAGTTTGTTCTTGAAATTTGACCAACAATTTTGAGCGTCAATAATCAGTATTCTTTTAAGATTATTATTATAACAAAAAAGCGTGTACTTACCGCTCAAATTTGAATGATAAAACTATTTTTTTATCAGTTTTTCTATCACATCACTATTAGTGCAGCCAACTTTGATTTTGTATATACGTACTGAACTTATTCAGTATTCTGGGTAAAGTAGTTTGATCAATGAAACGATTAGTATTATATATTTTGTTCAGAACTGATCGGACTATTCAAACTAGGCGCTCTTTTATATGGACAAAATTTATAAGAACACTTAGGCTTAAGGTTACCCAGATTATAAGTGAAGAAGTTAAGAACAAACTTATGGGCTCAAGCTCAAGTTTTAAAAACCATAAAACGTATTTTGCCAAACACGCAGCAACTTTGTTATGTATGAAAATAAGAACAATTTAAGAACAAATTTAGGTAGAGTTTGCCAAAATGTTAAGAAGAACGAGCGGACAATTAGTTGGTTCTTCTAGAAACACAAAGCAGATATGGTAGGGCTGTTCTACGAAGCGTCGTGACTTTTGCATTCCCCCCGCTGGAGTTTCTCAGATTTCAAGTAGTAGGTTTCGGCAGCTGTGTCAAAGCAGAGCAATGGAATCATCGCTCAAAACAGGACAGTATTTTCGAAATAGCTCAAAAACGATTTTGTTACTATAGAAACAGTGTAACTTTTTGGGTCAACCTTGTTGGAATCATTTGTTAGCGTTTGTTTACGAAGAGACATAGCCGGTTTTCTATTTGTATAATCACGTGGGGTAAGTCTTACAATAAGAATGGTGTTTCTAAAATCCTATCTTAAAAGCCTCTATATTTGGGATTTTTAACTACAAAAAGTTGAAGCAAACGACCCGACGTGACAACTCGTTCAAGTATATCCAAACATAGCCAGAAGGCCAGGGTGGATGAAGATCTATTTCTTATTCTGAGGACGTCGCTGTGCAGTCAAAACTTCGTGTGTGCTTATGTTGTAATTCTGTTTGGATCAAAACATTACGCTGCAGTCGTAAGGCGCATTTCTTTAAGTGAAAAGAAACAAATTGTACAAGACACAGTATGAAAAGAGAGTGTTGCTTAATGCCCAGACTTTCATGCAAATTATGATACCTCAAAAAAGACTGTCACAACTAGAAACCGCGAAACGTTATATTGCTGAAACAATTACACAGTATGACAAAAATTTGGTCTTTCGAAGCGTGCTGGTCAATGAAAAAGAGAAACACACGGTATTATCTTAGACAGGAGATGGCACGTGCCGGGTCACTTGAACGTTTTAATAACACGCGTTAAGACTGTGTACTATGTGTTTGACGAAGGTGTTAGGATTTTTGCCATCTTAATTTGCCTCGCTAAGAAATTTTTTGGTTTTTAATTAGAGTAAAAGCTTGGGTACACATCATCTATTAACACACCTGAATGGTTCAATGGCTGCCTTTAAGTGATCCCATAGTTCTACACAGCCACTACTGCGAAGCAAGTGTTTGTTATGGTTTTTATTACCTGTAGAAGCTGGTGTTAGCTATTTCAGAATCGAAAAAACTGCCCTTCTTAGCAGGCTTGTAACAGATGGGGAAAGAACAATACGTTTATATGACAGACGCGCTATATAAGCTGTTTTCTTCTCTAACAAAGGATCGGTGCGTTGAACTTTTGCAGCGTTTAAATGATACTTTCTTTTTCAGGCTCTCAGAAATAAGTGACATGCGAGACGAAGGGGACTGAAGAAAATTTTGTGGCTATTTATTCTGTTTAAAGAGGTCAAATGTGTTGTGCAGGAAAACAATGGAAAACCCACAAAGTGTCAGAAAGATTCAGTTTTTGTGTCTCATTGCATGTTTCCTTTGTTTCGCGAACAAAGCCTGCCAGTTTTGAGACATGTGATCCAAAAGAGAAAATTATACAGCGAAACAATGAAAAACAGACAGTGAAGCCAGAGAAACACAAACCCGACTGGGCGATAACTAATTATATACAATGACACGTGGGCCTCGTATTAAACAATTGAAACATCTGTAGTTAGAGGTATTTATGTCATTAGAACAACAGTTGTGAGTGTAGTGAAAGACAAAGAAAGGCAATTGGGCATGGTAAACTTTCATTATCACCCTTATCTGCCACTCGGGTCTTTGTACTGGGCAATCATTCCCCCGATGTCTGTGTTTGTTTTAATAATTGGTTATGAAAGCCATTTAATTGTCTACTTCTGTGAACCTATATTTGGTCACGTGCCACGACATCTGTCAGTTTTGTTGATACACGCATTTTTTCTCTCGTGCGAGCACTACAATGGCTTCTGTTTGCCGACAAGAAGCTATCCGGGCATGCGATATTAACGCGCCAGTTTTTTGTGTTTCCAATTCTTTTGTAAAGATTTCTTTATTAGTGATTTAACGAATGAAAAGTATTCATTACACTTATATGAAAGCAACAATTAGCTTAAAGAGCTGCAAAGTTGCATTTTCCAGTGAACAATGTTTCTAGTGTGAAAACCACTTTGAAACCCCCGTTTGATTGTTCAACATAGGAAATTAACTGTTATAGGACATCATTTCACACTACGTCCGTGTTGATGACCATGGTGTTTGGGTTGATTGGTTTCATGGGTTATAAAGTAGTTGACTGTTCCCTTTCCAAATCTGATGAGACCTAATTTTTAACTAATATTTCAATTGTTGTAATATCCAATGTACATAGTGAACGATCTTTCTCATACAGAAAGATTTCCGGATCTAGGCCACTGGCTATTGAATACCTTGAGTAATTAGGCCCTGTTTACAAGGAGACCGAGTTTCCCTAACGCTAGGGATATCTCTGGTCCTAGGGACACAGATAGCTCGAGTTTACAAGCAAATGTAGC
>JAOEHT020088642.1:0-13170 GCA_025448195.2 Parazoanthus atlanticus | reverse complement strand
CCGACCCAAGAGTTACCGCCAAAACAAAATCTGCTACTTCTTGTGACAAAATGCTGCCAGAACACCTTTTTCGGTTTGGGTAATCTATTGCAATAAGTCTAGTTTCACTTTTTTGTCATTTTTGTTGTTCGTTTTTGAAAAATAAGGCCAAGAAGGGAGGGGGAAGTGTTTTACCCCCAGCAGAGATTATGGTCTTTTCTTGCCATTTTGGAATGAGGTTGTTTGCCAGTTAAAAGTAAAGTCATTTGGTAATGCCTGGGAGGAAACTCAACTTGGAATACAAGAAAAATGTGTTGGCTACATAATACGAGTCTAATGGCCACTGTAGCATTGTATGAAGTGGAGATTTTCGAGATTTTGTGAAGGGTGCTTTCAAATCATCACTTAGGCCGTTTTTGCACCGACCTCTTCAACTGTAATTTTGGTCAAGAACGGCGCTCCTGACCCGCAAAGCATTCTGGTCATTGACTGCGTTGGAAATTCTTTACAATAAAGGTGACGTTGTAATCGTTCCAAAATCTGTGTAATCATGTTTCTCTGAACAAAAAATTTCTTGTACTCTTCAACTGTATACTTGGTATAAGCTTTAAATATTTTCGAGATAATAGCCGGTCACGCAAGGTCACGAAAGATGGTCAATCTACTCCATAACAATGACACGAAGCACCATGATTAGAACTATTCCTAACAGAGTGATACGTGCAAGGAGGTCTAACCTAATATTCAACATTAAATTATATCCGGGTTTGTTTAAGTGCCGCTTCCTGGTCCCACTGTGGGCTCATTGTGTACTCGCTGTTGAATCAAGTTACGAACAAGTGGGCGACGGGTGTTTGCCATCCATCGTACCTCACTCGTCTTTCCGAGACTGGAGGTTATTTCTAAATGCAAAGACCCACGCTAATTTAACAAGCCTATACAGTGGTACGTAGCAAGCTTTGGACGTTTCACGATGCAAAGAGAACCCTTTCTTTGGGAATGTTTTCACATAAACTTGACTCAAACATAGCCACTTTGCAGTTAGTTGCTTGAGAACATGTGCAAAAGGTTTGCAATAAAGGAAATGTGGTTTGAAATTTGTCGCCGACTCGTCACAAACAATACGTAAGATAGACAGCATTCCGTCGTTTGAGACTTGACACAGGAAAAACAAGGATACTGGAGATAAACATAGCAACTTCCGATCATCGCAAGCCAACTCGGATCGTCTTAAGGCGGCACTGAGTTCATCGTAAGCAACTCATCGCAAGCAAACTCAACGCAAGCAACTCATCGCAAGCTGTTGTGTGTTTGCGATTGCGAGGAATCCCGTCGGTCACGACCGATATAGAAAACAATCGTTGTATAAATCATATCTTGGTAGACCACATTACTCATTCCAGAAACATCTTTGCAAAGTCATCTAATCTATGCATCGTCGAGGTTTACAACACGTAACAGGGACGTAGCCAGGAGCTGTCAGAAAGGGGCTTCCCTCCGTCTCTACAGACGATTCGTATCCACACGAGGAGGTGGTTTAATTGGAAGAAGAATAAGAGATAGGGTGGGGTTTTCAGGGATTTAATTTAGGATATTTCCTATGAGTTTCTTCAAGTTGGAGACGGAGGGGGGCGGGGGAGGGGGCGGCGGGGAATGAGGAGGGGGTTCCCAGGCACTCAGGAACCATCCAACGAGTTGGTGCAGGCCAGATTTGGCTGACGTTAAAAAGGTGTCGTCAAAGCTAAAGTCATTTTGCTGCAAACTCTCGAGGGTTTTAGCCCCGGGGGGTGTTACTCCCACATATAAACTATAAGGGGACATGCCGCCCTTCAGGGTATGCTTTTTCGACCGTCTGATCAAAAACTGGGTATAATTAAATTCTGGATTTTCGAACTGAAGTTTATAGTATACAGGGTTTAGAAATTACGTGTTTTAGCAAATAAATGTGTAAAATTTGATCTCAAAATCATGAACAGGGTACGAATTTCCGAGAATTTTTCTCATAAACAGGGTCAGTATTCGAGTGTCTTGGCGGAACCCACCTACCCAAACAGTAGGTTGGTAAGTTTACAAGGTTCTCTTGTTCTATCAACAAACTTTGTTTACAAGATTCTACCAACAAAATGTTTGCTTTATCTACTTAAATAACTCAAAAAGACCAACAGCGATAACCACATGGTACCATTTAGAGCAGAAACAAATTTCTGGTCAAACTATAAAACGTTTTAGCAATTTCTGAAAAAACTGCTAGATTGGAAAGATTAAAATCTGAGCAAATTTTAAACAGTTATTTAAACTGCCATTTTATATCCAAGTCAGTTACAGTTTTCCGTAAGACTGGCAGTAGCAATCTGTCTGTTTTCAGATCTTGGTTTTATTGTGTACAAAAAGAATTCTTGTATTAAATAGCTGTCTACTGATATATTTGACAATTGCATGACTTCACACTTTGCCATCTCTTTTATATTATATCAACTATAACAAGTATCTTATATTGTTTCCGCAATGGCGTGGAGACGTGGCTGTGGACAACTGTGTGGCTTTCGGAACTGTTACAAATTTGACAGCTGGGCCCCAGCTGCTACGACTAAGTTCAAGAGAAAGGTTGTTTTCATGGATAGTTAAGTGGACATTAATTAGCTTCCGGTTCTCTCCTGGTTTGAACAGTTGAAGAGGCTCGACATTATACCAATCAGCAAATCAACAGGAATAACTGTAGCACATGTTCAACTGAAAACTAACAAAACTGTTACAATTTGTTTGTAAAATAATATCAGAGAGTAGGTAGCAGCTTAACTGGGTTTGTTCTTGTCACGACGATAAATTTTGCATTTAGAGAATTTATTACTGAGCTTCTAGCCTGACGGACTCTTAAGAGTTAAGGTCGATTGCAAGTCTCGATTAAGACCTTGGTATCGATATCCCTTCCACTTTAAACGAGCTCAACTTTGGACACAAGTCGATGCACGTACCAATAGCATGACCAATGTAGATGTGTTGAAGCAAGAAGTATTCAGGTATTTTTAGATCCGAATTGCTGCTTTTTCTATAAAATTGTATGTTAAACAGATTTTAGACATATTTAGTCAGTTTTAATGGCACTGAACAGTTAATGTCAATAGTAAACTGGCTGCACCGTTCGATTGGCCATTAGATAATCTATCAACTCGCCAAATTTGATGCGAAAATCTATATATATTGTACAAGTACGCAGTACCTTAATAAAAAGGGGAAAAAAATAAAACGTTTAAGTATTCATATCTCCAGTTCCTCTTGACAGATTCCGATAAACCAAACGCCAAAAATTTTCTCGAAAGAAAATGCGATATATCGATTAAGTACAGTCAGAGCAAGTTCAAATTTGGCTTTGCAAAGCCCAAAGTTTGTGTTCACTTGCGGACTATAGTAAAGGGCTTTGGGAGGTACAGCACTGCATTGTTCAGTAGAGATTCCTGTACATAAGTCGGCAGCAGTCTGAAGCACAGAAAGGTATGAAGTAAGACGTTTTTTTAGAAGCGCCTTTATAAATGTTATCGAATCTATGCCGCGTGTTCTCATTGGTTACATTGGTTTATCAATATCTGATGCGCAAAGAATGTTAACGCTGACTTGACCGGTATCCTATTGAGTAACTTCCAATGCTTAAATATTCGGCAGAAGAATTTTAACGTTTTATAAAAGAAATAGTGAACACTTTTCTTTGATGATATCGCTTATTGAAAGTATTTGCAAAGATACAAGAACACTCAAGGAGCTGAGAAAGAACTCCGCCTCGTGTTGTATTTCCATCACAATTACGCATCTTTGGTGAGTTCTAGAGCTTTCATTTGTCAGTCACTTGTGCTTTTAGTAGATCTTGTCCTTGTTTTTCTAAAACTGCGGAATCCAAAAAGAACCATCAATATTATTGGCAAGAAAGGGTATCTTAAGACTAGATAAACTGAAAGTGCCCATTTATAGCATGTAATCTTGTGAAGTTACTGCAAAATACAACTTGGAAAATTAACAGGCATTTGAGTGACAGTATGCAAATCTTGCCTACAAGATCTCTTAGAAAAGGTTTGATTTTTACTTCGAAATGTTTTCAAAATGTGCAGTGTCAGTTCACTCGATAAGATCTTTGACTTTGTCAAGGTCTTCAGGGTTCGTTCGATTCCCGGCCTTGCTTTGGGGCTCAATATTCAGGTGACCTTCTTGTGCCACTCTGTCCTTTGCACTGACAGGGGGTTACACCACTGTTGTTTTTGACATCATCATCATCATTATTATCACCAGTATCATCATCATTATCATTATGAATCATTACCAACATCATTATCACTATCACTATTACTACCACTATCACTATCACTATCACTATTACTACCACTATCACTATCACTATCATTACTCATTATCATCATTATTATTATTATTATTATTATTATTATTATTATTATTATTATATCATCTTTATGTTTATACAAGATAGCAAAGCAAATATGGACACCTTAATGTTAATTTTAACGTTTTCTTTCCAACACTCAGTTAACAGTGTTGATAATTTTTTGATTACACGCGAGCATCAGACTTTGGAAAAACCTCGTCAAGTCCATACACGAAGGAGACCCGGCGCGCTTTTGCAATGCCTTCGCGTGCTTCAGTAATGAGCAATGGCTTTTAAAGAATGAGATATTTTTCAAACGGCATGAGGTAACATCATTTGGTGCTCGGGGGATAGTTTCAGGGTGCACGGCTTCAGAAATTGTTTGCTCTTGGTATCTCACTATCTGTCATCCTTTTCAAAAGGAATACAGATTTATTCTGTAGTTTCATCGTTGATTTACGCAATGCATTATCTTGAAGGGAAAAACACCCCACGAAAACATGTTCTAAAGTTTATGATTTTTATTTGTTCGTTTCCAAGATGATCTTCTTACTTTTGCAACTCTTGAGAGGATCTATTGTAAAACTAAGTCTCATCTTGCCTTACTTGCAAAGTCTCTCGGTGTATTCGTTTCTGAAACGCGCAATGAATACGGCCCTCCGTAACTTAATTTCAGGTTTGAATGCCTCACCTTTTATGGAAACCTGTTCCATTATCGTTTACGCCATTCCATCCATTTCTAAGCTATGACGATACATCGTGGTGTTGCACAATCGCACCTGGACTTTGGAACTCCTCTACTTCTAGCCTCCCTGTACTAACTATGGTGCACAGCAGAAGACAATTGGCTCCAACTGGCTGTGTCAGGCGCACAGTGACACTCTTCACGTAAATAATTTTTTGGGGGGAGAATGTTAAAGCTCAGAAAAATGGCCAAAACCTCTAAGGACAAGCTAAGAACACACCTCCGGCTGAAACCGACACAGTAGGCAGCGTCTATCAATCTATGTATTTGGAAAATGAAAAGATATAATATTATGCGAAGTTAAATATTGCGAGAAACCCTCCGCAGTGTTAAACATTTTGGTAACTTCGCGTACAAGTTGCATACCGCGAGCATTTATTTAATTTTGGTATAACCAGCTCTTGTCATTGCAACTGTGTTTTATATTTTTATTATTATCATTTATATATTACATTATATATTACATGCTGTTTGTATACCGTGTCACGTAGTCGTCTAGTTCACATGCTGTATATACAACTGGGATTAAACGGAGAAGAATTGTGTATCAGTGCATTTGGTAACATATGTGAAACAGAAGCTGAATAGATTTTGGGAAGATATTTCGAACGTTTACAGATACATTCTGACTTAACGTTTCTAAAATGAACGAAATTAAGAACGTTTCAAAAGACCATTTGACGCTGACATCTTCACGTGTAGCGTCAGTACTAACAACAGTGAGTCCTTTACAGAAAGAGTGTACAGTAGCCACGACACCAAATCCAATCACACTGACAGAGTTGTTATTCATTCAGACTTGTACAAGGAATATATGTAACAAGGTTGCACTCGTCGAATCAATACATGGAAACAAGACGTTTGTCAGTTCCAAACCCTTCAGCATATTTAAAGTTCTACTGTATATAAGTTGAGTATTTGAATATTGTGGGTCTGCATAACAGAGTTACAAGAAAATTACAGTCACAGAAAAACACCACCAAAGAAAAAAGCAAAAATGTTACCAAAAATAGAGCTTTTGTTTTTTTTAAATATTTGAGTGCAATCACTACAAACATGACATAAAGGTTGTTTCAGCAAACTACTATAAGGTTGTTGTTGGTATTCTTGTTGTTGTTGCTGTTTTTACTACTGTTTTGTTTATTTCTTTGTCTGTTCGTTTGCTTTATTTTTCTGTACAGCAGTTTCAAGTCTTTATATCGAAATATCAGTTAATTCAGTACTCATAATCTTTATCAGAAAATATAGAGTTTAATAATTTAAATATCAAAACGTGCTGAAACATGTCTCTAGTGATCGTGTAATAAACCTATATTAAAATCTTCACTGTTGCGTTTGTAAGATGCTTGATGTAACTCTTTTTGCAAACAGCGTAAAAACTTTCAGGAACCAAGAATTAAAATCAAGTTACTCTTACTTCAAATAATCCTTGATGGTCAACCAAATTCGACCTTTCCAGATGGCTAAAATTAAAAATGAGACAGGATAACAGCGAAAGGAAAAGATTAAATCTTCGAGAGCAGTTTGTTTCCCCAATATATCGCCAAATTAATATCTCTCGTAGATTTAATCTTTTCCTTGCTGACGCATTAATTGCAATCTTGTTGAGTCAAACTTAAAATACCATGATTTAGACAGTCTTTTTTGTATCATTTCCACTGTATTCCTGTTCACACGCTAAATTAATCCCAGGATCAATCAACAGCTATTACACGACTGATTGCGGGTATTATGTCACGAATATCTGTCTTGTACAAAGCGGATTGTGATCAACAAAAATCGAATTATCAGCTAAGCGATATGTTGTCAGCGCATTATATTACTGCTCAATACCGGCGAACAGGACGCCTTGTTGAAGTCTATAAGTAGTCGATGACAATTTTCAAGTAGATAAAACCAAAACACAATGACACTTCAAATGCGTTGCCTGGCAAAGCGAAGCACTGCAAACTCTAAGGGTCACAATTAACGGTTGTATAAAATTAAACGGTTCAACATGTTCACACTCTTACAATCCACAAGTCCACCCCCGACGGTCACGAGTAAAACACGGTGTAATGTTTCTAACTCGCCGCGTTGCCCAAACTTACCACGCACTTTCTGTTTATGACAACAAACAAGAACAGAACTCTTCCATCCCACCACTTTAGGTTCAAGGGGACACTTGAAAGCCGGAATTAAAAGAAAAAACAAATTCAGGAAATAAGCCCTTTTCTAAATGGTCGCGCACTGTTAAAATGTGAAGAGAGACCCGTGGACAAAGGTCGGAAATGTATTTCCTGTTTATGGGAGTCAGCGAAGCCTATGATGATACCCTGGATTGTATCTGGGATCACGCGAGCGATGTGTTTTCTGAGCAAAAATTTTAACTCGTACTGATCACGCTGTAATCAATAAAGTTACTAAAACGAGAAACAGAACAGAGCGTATCAACTGTTAAAACAAACTATTACAATATTTCTCTGAGGCTTAAAAGAGGAAGGGCCGTCAGTTGGATTTGTATGGAATACCGCTGACACTGCGTTACCGCAGGTCAAGTACCTCAACAAATGTCGAGTGTGCTATCTTGAAAGAATCTAGAAGTTCGCGTTCCGGCTGGACCCCCTGTGTCTAACAGTGCGATTGGATAGCGTATATAAATACGGGCAAAGAAATCGATTGCCCTAGCCTAAAACTCATACTGAGCGGAGCATGCAAATGTGTTAGACTTATTTATCTCATTGTAAAAGCAAAGCAAAGTCGAAAATCTGAGAGAATGTGGTACAACGAGCCGACAGAGTGTCAGTGGTCTCCCGTCCAACACGTCAACATGCGAGTCTACCAGCCACAGTACGAGGATGACGATGATGTACACGTTAAGAGACCGATGAACTCGTTCATGATTTGGGCCAAAGTGATGAGACGTAAATTTGCAGAGGAGAACCCCAAACTTCACAACGCCGAGATCAGTAAAATGCTTGGCAAAGCATGGAACGAGTTGACAACGAAAGACAAACGTCCCTTCGTGGAGAAAGCTGAGAGATTAAGAATAATTCATATGAAGAAGTATCCTAACTACAGATATACACCACGGAGACGCACAAGAGAAAGACGCCTCAATCCGCGAATGCCCGCCAACTATATCAGTCCTGGATTTATTCAAGGCGGCTCACCAAATAGTAACGAAGCCTTCCAATTTCCACCAACGCCAGAGTCCAGTCCGACTGATAACCATTTCAACTCGCGAGACCCATACATGGTTCCTTTTCAGTTCACGGAAAGCGAGCCACCATTTAATCCAACAATGTCCTACCAAAACAATCCCGACTCAAGACATCAGCCATTTGAATGTTCGGCTCTTCCCTACCCAGTACCTGAAAGCCATATCCTAACATCGTACTCAAGCCAGCAATGCCTCTCACCTACAGATTCAGACAGCTGTCGTTTCTCGTCAGCCTCCTCTAAGCGTCGGGGGAGTTACTCACAGTGCCAAGACTCTACAGTTGTCGTCTCGATTCATAGCTCTTCCTACAGCAGCTGTCAGCTTGCGAGGGAGCAAACATGTTACCCCGAACAACAAAACAGAGGGCCGCACCCAGGCGAAACCCCACATCCAAGAGAGAGGGTTTACCTTAACAGTCCCGCCATGCAGGCACGTAACTCGTGTCGTCTTGTTTCGCCCCCTCCCAAAGCATTCTATGACGGGATGGGGAACAACTGTGCCACGGTAGAGTATCCCAAAACAAGACAAGAGGAGGGAGGCCACATGTTTGAGCAGCTCTCGGATCTTCTGTGTGACGATTTGGACCGGAACGAGTTTGATATGTATTTGAGTTAAGTCTCAAAAACTCGTACACGCCAGGCTTACTTCAGTTTGCGTTATGTAGAGAACCGTAAGCGGGCACTGAAAGGCTCTCTTAAGAAGCGACAAACTTGTAAGACCTGCCTTGGCAAACACGTGCTTGATTTTATACAAATTCTTAAATTTACAATTATGTTTGCATTTCACTTTTTTGGGCTTGATGTTTAAAAGTGCGGTATATACTGAAGAGATTGACTTCGTCAACACTGAACAAAACTGATATGAGATATCAAACGAGAAGTTGTGTGAAAGAGCAAGTTAAACTGGTATTCACTTATTTATGGGATCAACTGACTGTTAATTTTAGCGTTGGAAAGCTAACCGAATGTTTTTATAACTAAGTTACAACATTCTAGTTTTGAAAAACTTTGGGTGACAATGAGAGGCATTACAGAAGTTTTGAATGTCTTTCTCAAGAGCCACTTTGTTACCATCAGACAATATCGTTTGCTGATGACAGATAATTATATATTTTTACAGATTTTATGTGTTAATTTGACACTTCCTGACCTAGTGTTGACTTCTTGAGAGGGCGGTATTCAAACACATGTGCTGCTGATGCTTACGACCAGAATAGAAATTGGCAGAGTTTGCAAAATTTAGTGTTATATTTTAGGTTTTATAGACAAATGTTGTCATCAACTCAAAAAATCTTGGCTGCAGATTTTAGAAAGGTCTGTAGGTAACCTAATAAAGATGTGACCTCACATTTTCTTTGGCTCAAATGTATATGTATAGCGCAGTGGTCAGCGATTGAATTATTACGAAACGTTTTGAGTTAAGCACCCACCAATTTGCTCCAAAACATCAAGTGTTTTCAATCTGTTAAGAGAAACACATTTCTGGAAAAGGGTTGAAGCTATTAATCGCTGAAAAAAAGTTGTAGTTTGGAATAACTTTTCTATTTTATCCCTGAGGGGATGAATAGCTGAAAATGACACAGGAAATATCTGTCTAGATTAATCCGTCGGTGACTGAAAATCGATACACCGTTTTTTCATAAAAATCTGCAACCTTATGTCAAATCCAATCTGACCTGGGAAAGACAGCTGTTATCACAAACAACTGTCATTACGAGCGATAACATTCAAAACGCCTTGTTCACTAATGCGACTAAAATATTTTAGCCTGATAAGGCCGGTTAAGTATTGAGATTTTCGGATTCACACGAGCAACCACTAATCGAACTCTGAAAGGCCCATTATTCGCCATTAAAAATTGCGTGCAATTTCGGAATTTGCGAAATGAGCAAGACTCTCACCCCCTGCCTGGATCGAAAGTGATCAGCTTGCAAAACACCGAAAGCAACGGACAAGAAATTCCAGAAACAACTCGATCAGTTTATAGTTTGTCAAAGTGTTTGCAATCGTATTCTTACTGCAAGTTTCAATAACGTATTTGATCGCATTCTACTTACGCCAACCTATCAGAATTTGAAGTCTGCTCCGAGTAAACTTTGTACAATAGGAGGTTGATTATTTAATAGTAAATATTACCTAATTACACTGAAGTTTCTGTCAAAGCTGCAGGCATTTCTCTTTTAAAATACTGATATCTTTACTGATATACTTTAATATTTTGGCTCTAGAATATCATGCACACTTAGCTCAGCCCATTTTGGAGATAAATAAACAACTGCATCAGTTGTGAGTTATTTGTTCTAGTTTAGAGTTATAGCTCAGGTAAGTCTTGATAAAGTAAGACCATTTCTTCGGTGAGCTTGAGGGGCGTTTCATTTGGTCTATGTTATTGACTTTTTGGCTTTGTTGTTACTAGTATTCTAATTAACCAGATAAATAGACACACACAACGTGCGTGTCTAAGTTATCTTTAAAAACTGGGTAATAAAATATTTGGTACTGCAGTGGTTCTCAGTAAAGTGGTATTACGGGCAGGAACTGTTGTTGCACCGCAAACATGGATATAGTTTTAAACTGATTGAACTAAAATGTCAGGGTGAATGTTTGTTTTGGCTTCGAAGCAAATAACTCCATAGTTTTGCTACGAAAATGCTTATAAAGATATTTGTTGAGAAGTTTCCCGTCATCTAGTCACATTATAGAGAGACACGAATTTGCCGATTTTTTTTTCTTTGCTTGTCTTCCACTATAATAGACTTTTCTTTTCTTTTCTTTTCTACCCTTAACTCGGATTCTGGACCCCTTTTGTATTTTCCACTCTTTGCGTTTGAGGAATGCGTGATCCTTTAGAAACTGCTGTAAAAGATATACTACCTCTTGCAAACACTAAAGAGTTAAGGAATCTGCAGTATTTTTGTAGTATTTTAACAATTTCCTCATGGCGAATTGATCTTCAGAAATGTATGGTAATCGATGATAATAAACGCGGGATACTTTAAGGCGGCAGATCACGAAAATGAACTCTTTTTAGAAGTAAAAATATTTTCGATTCTCTAATAGAACAGTTAAGAAACAAATCAAAAACAATTGCCTAATGAGAAAATGAACCCAGTTTAACGCAAATTGTGGTCGTTTTTATATAATACTCTCAACAATAGAACGATCTGTTAATTACGTTGTTCTCACCTTGAGCAATAAAAGCTGATAACAAACGATGGGCGGTGCAGTACCGCACGATAACAGCTGTATATACTTAGTTGCTGACGTGGGCAGAACAACTCCAGCAAAAAACCACAAAAATCTTCGGGGAGGTTTGTCGCGAATGATTTAGTCAACCAAGCTTCCTGTATGTTTCTGATTCATTAGAGCTCTACAACATGGGTGGTGACTTCGGAGATGCAAAATCTAATTCGTTTTATCTGTGCTTTAACTTTCTTATTGCTTTCTTGACTAGGAAAGAAAAACCTTAGCAGCTGAGTCCAATTCCTCAATGCCCAATTAGTACGAACCCAGGATAAGACCGGAATTCGGGTACGATCAGGGCCGTACGTAGCTTTGTACTTCTGGGGGGGGGCAATGACAAATTTTGAAGCTCTAAAATGCTTTTTCTGGCGTTTTTGAAGCGAATTTTTTAAACATTCAGTGGACTGAACCATTTGCTTGGGGGGCAGTTGCCCCCCAGCCTCCCCGCACGGTACGGCCCTGACAATATTTTGACCTTAAACTATACAATCAGATGACTTGAAACACAGTTTATCCTAACATTGTTACGTTGTCCAGTTGGATAATCTATCCGAATGAGCCTACGAGCTAAGGAACTCAACCTGGGTTAAACGTTAATCCTGGGCTCTGATGTGTCAAACTGAAATTTAGACTCAGTCAGTCAGTGTGAGACTTTTCAACCCGCCTTGACAATCTTTTCGTATTTCTAGTCTCTTCAAGGTTGCAAGTTTTGCGGTACTTTAATTTATCACATTGAAAAGTTTGTATTTTGTGGTGTTAGCGAACTCAAAACAACGCGGATTCAATTCTTTAACGTGATGTTACACGGGATGAATTTTACAGTTGCAGCAATGTTACGCAAAAATCTTCACACCCGTAACAAGGTATGGAAGGCAAATTTCTAGCGGCATCATGTTTTGAGCTTTTGAAGATGGTTCAAAAACGTTTAGCGTGTTGCCGGAATGACGATTGAATTAAGAATCGTGCTGCGACCAATGTTTAACGAATTCGATTTTTTGCATAATATGTCGCACGAAGAATTCTTGGCCCGTGAAACATTATCTTTAACCGATAGACGGTTAGAAGTTTCAAGATTTTTATTTCCAAAGCTCAATTTATAAACCGTTTTTGTTTACACGACTATAATATTGCAATAGTAATAGTATTTCTTTGATGTGGCCTATGTGGCTCTATCAGTTTGTTTAATTCAATTTTGTGAGTCATTGAACCAATTTTCCCCTTTTTGTACTCTATTCTACATTCCCATAAAGCATGATTCCAATTCATCGGCTGGTCGTCTCCGCGCTTATCCATTCAGGAAATGAGATTTATTTTTGTTGTTCTTTAATGCATGCAGGAAAGTTTACAACTAGCTGACTAGAAACTAGTCAGGCTAGTTCAGTTGTGAAATTTTGTTCTTGGTTTTTCTTGCACAGTTCATTGAGTATTGAAACAAAATTGTTGAACAGATTTAAGACCTTTGGGCCACGCTCAATGTGCAACGGATCTTCTAGTTTTTTTCACTGTTAATAATAATAATAATAATAATAACAACATTAGTAGTAGTAGTAGTAGTAGTAGTAGTAGTATAGTAGTAGTAGTAGTAGTAATAGTAGTGGTAGTGGTAGTAGTAGAAGTAGTGATAGTAGTAGTAGTA
>JAOEHT020088540.1:0-13171 GCA_025448195.2 Parazoanthus atlanticus | reverse complement strand
TGACGGGGGGGGGGGGGGTACTCACCCATATTTTGGGCAGAAGTACGCTGCCTGAGCCTTCCAACCCTAACTTAATGTGAACCCTAGGCCTGTTTTCCAAATCGGTTTCCGACTATAAGTTTGTAAATAAATGTGTTCTGCTCACATGAAGGACTTCAAGAGTTCAGCTTTTCTTAGGCACATTTGTGTGACCAGTTTTTGATTTTTTAGGTGTGCACACCACCTAAATTTTATTCACACTGCTAAAATTGTTTCAAATGCCAAAATGACCATTTTTTGTCTACATGACTTGTACTCTTTCACAGAATATTTTCTGTTGATCGCCCCTAATCAGCTGTATCTGGGTGCACTTGTACACCTTAGTTTAATGATTTAAGTGCATTTGGCAAAATCTAACACTTTGCCGTCACTGGTTATTTGAGGTACTCCATACTCAACTCTGTAAAAAACCATTGCTTATATTATTTAATATTTCTTCCTATCAATATGTAAGCCCCAAGTACAAATAAAGATTGTTATCATTCAGTTAAAAATTATTTTCACAATGTGTGTTTGCTGCAAACATTGTTGTGCTCATGCACAGTCCATGAATCTATCCATCAATGTGCACAGCATTTGAATGTGACAATGGTGGAGGCATATTTTCCCGAGTTTTCCAAAGAAAACCTTGCAAATTTAATTGAAGAAAAAAAAACAGTGAAAACAAAAAGGTGAATGATAAAACAATTATTAAACTTGGTTATCACAAAAATTAATATCCTAGTTCTGTCAGTATCTTGCAAATCAATTATAATTGATTGCTCTCCACTGACAAATCATGATATTTTGCTCAACCTGAGTCATCCAAAAGTGTTAATTACTGACATAATAATTGTTGTTGTTCAATGTTGCTTGATCTGTACTTTGTATACAACCAACTGGTCACTTACGCTGAGCGTGATTTCCATCGAGTGTAACTTGCTGTTTGCATTTTAGCAAGTTGTCAAGAGCGGCATAGAGAAGGAGGGATCAAACCTTAGTGGTGTGAGCAGCAAGTGTTGGTGGGAGGAATACACGGCACAGAGATCACCCACAATGCAACACAGCCCAGAATCTGGTGTAAACCAGGAAAGTGCAACTAAAGACGTTGGAACTCGTTTCCCAGTTCTGCCACCTATCAGTTTTAGTTCTCCAACAGTGTCACGAGGCAGGGAGATTCCTAGTGAGCGACAGTCATCTTGTAGTAGCGTCAGTAGTGAGATTGTAAGAACACGGACTCTGCGAGGGGTTCATCTGAGGCTTACACTGGAAGCTGCAGAACTGTTGCCTTTGGCAATCAGGTGTGTACTGTCAAGTAAGGCCACCATTTTTGTTCTTTAGGTTTACAGATTTTTTTGGCAAGAAGTTAGGAGTGGAGAAGGAAATAAAAATATAATTTAGCCCCCTCGGGTTCATTTCAAATTTTCACAAGCATTCCAAAGTTTCTTTACTGCACTGATGGCCAAAATAATGAAGTCTGTTATCTCCTTAACTAGAAAATGTGTTTTTAGCATGAAAAGTTACAAGGCTGGAATGATAAACCCTGATTCATCTGAAACAAAATTCAAAAATAATATTATAAATAAATAAATGTAGAAAATAAACAGTAAATATAAATTTTATTCTTTCCCCAAAATATGAAAAATTAGGTGAGGAGGTCTGTAAAACCTAAAGATTAAAAAAACTGTGGCCTAGTTTGTAAAACAACACACAACAATTATATATGATCACACATTTGTTAACTTCACCCAAAAGAGCTTTCCACAGTTAGCCTAATTTGTAAATGAATAATTATGGTACTTACAGTTGTAAGAACAAAGTACTTAAAAATAACATTCTACCTGGTACTGTATTGCTAGTGTAGCAGCTTTGAAACAGACAACTGAAAAGTGATCTAACTTGTAAAAAATAGCTTTATTAATAGTTATTATTTTTAATGTATTTAACAATATTTAACTAAGACCAAGATCGATGTATAATAATTAAATTGATTTCAATTTATCATTATTTTGCTGCAAGACAGTTCAGTTCAATTATACAAATTATTGTGATCAATGCTGTTTTCAGGGGTCGCCTGCAACATGGCAGACACTTTACATTCAACAGTTCGGTGAGTGACACAGCCATAACGCTAGTGACTGGGAAGATAGTGGGTGCCATTGCTGACAGAGAACACATGTTTGCCACCTGTGGACCTTGGTTACAAGTGAGTGTTAGTTTTGTTATCTATCCAGACTGTATCAGTTCTCTCAGCTGGGTATCAGTGAAAATTGGTCATGAAGTAAGTACTGTATTATTTTATTCAGTTAAACACCGCCCTTGAATAAATGCTGCAACTGAGAGCAAAAATATTAACAAATTGCGGCATTTATTCGAATAATTTTCTCAAAAAGCGAGTGCAGTAATAAATAATCTAGTTTGAGCAAGCCTAAAAATTTATTTTCTTTGATTATAATAATTAATGTTTATCAGTACATTCAAAGCTCTGAGGAATATAATCAAAACACGATTACAATACAGTCCATGACATTTCAGACAAACACTGAAACATGTTTCTGTTTTTAGAAATTCAAACATTTAGTTGCTATTGTTTGTTAGAAATGATATGGAAATAAACGCAACCCTCGACTAAATGCTTTTACTCGAATCATGAAAAACTTAATAAATACTGCGGCGTTTAATCGAATAAATACGGTAATGAAAAGTCATGAACTTAAGTCAAATTAAATATTTTTCAATTCATGGCAAACATCTCCATGTCATGATCCATCAATTATTAATTTTCAGATTTTTAGGTTATAGATTTTCTAAATTTAAATTTCAAACAATTAGTATAGGAAACACCACTGTTCGAGAAGAATTAATGAAAAATACCACAAGTATTTGATGAAAGTGGCATAATACCACGAGTGCGAAGCACGAGTGGTATTTGTCTCTTTCATCAAATACAAGTGGTATTTTTCATTAATTCTTCGATAACTAAAGTGGTAAATACCAAATTTTTTAAAACTCCCGATCATTTCCGAAGATTCCCGAAAATTTTCCACAATTTTCGAAGTTCTCCAAAAATCTTTCCGAACATTTTTTAACACTTTTCGTTTTTCCGAAGATTTTCCGAAGTGTTCTGAAGATTTACGAAGATTTTCCGAAGTGTTCCGAAGATTTTCTGGACGTTGCCGAAGACTTTCGAACATTTTCCATACCCTTCCAAAACATTTTCGATCATTTCTGTATTTTTGAAGTAAATGAAGTTCCTGGATGACAGTGCCAATTTAGGTTTTAATTGCACATGTGCTATTAAGGATTTAATTACACGGTATTAAGATAAAATTCACAGTAAAGCAACCAATCAGAAGCCAGTATTTTTTGTAAGTGTGGTATTAAACAAATAATTCCCCAAAGTGGATGTGAGAGTGATATCTATCGAATGCAGCAAGTTGAATGTCTATTTTAGGCACCGACACCTTGTTTTAGTATACAGCTATTTCAAAAAAGGTTGTCATAGTCGATAGTCGATACTGGAAGTGAAAGGAACTATGGGGGTTTAAGGAGCACACATAATTTATTGCTATTAGCATTGACTTTGCATAATATAGAGTGTAGGTTCATCATAATACAATTACCATCACTGCCATCATTATCATTATAATTTACCCCTAAATATTAGTGTACCCAAAGTTCCTTTCGGTTCCAGTATATCGACTATTGACTATGACAACCTTTTTCGAAATAGCTGTATATACTAAACCCGTGAATGCAAACTGAAAAAGTATATATGGAAGGAAACAAAAGCTAGAAAATTATGTTCAAACTCGAGGTAGTCGGTTTGTGTTACTGTTGAGGACAGACAAACCACATTTAATTTGTGTTAGCATAATTTTGTTAACATACGTGTACGCCGAACCAGTGAATGAAAGTAAAAAGTGGTGAACGTTTTTAATTTGGACGAAGAGAAACACAGAAAACTGAACTGATAACCGATACTGAGCCACTCGCTCTCGTGTCTATGCTTACGCATGCGTGCTCGCATTAGTGAATAATTATTCTCCGAAGTAGAGGCGAGGTGTATATACTTGCTGCTCACCAACACTGAGGAGAATAATTGTATTAGCATATACCGAAACAGTGAATAGCAGTAAAAGATGAAGAACTTTAAAGTTTAGATGCTAAAGCGTATTAGCATATACCAAATCAGCGAATTGTACTTTTCGCGCACTTTGATTGGCTGCTCGAACTCTGAATATCCGCCGCCAGTCCGAGCTCGCATGAGTGAGCACAGACGCGAGCGCGCGCGGCTTAGTAATGAAATGAGTTTCTGTGTTTCTATTCATCTAAAATTTAAAGTTTCTTCATTCAGTTTTTATTTCTATTCACGGCTCGGCGAATATCCTGCGCTACTCACCTCCACTTCGGAGAATAATTACTCATTATTCCGAGCTTGAGTAGCCAATCAGAGCGCGCTAAAGGCACTATTCACTGGTTTGTTATATGTTAAGTAACAATTATTCCCCCAATTGGAAGTGCCTAGTGATGGACATTCACCGAGCAGCGAATGCAGCAAGGTGAATTTCTATCGCAATACACCGGCACTGAGGGAAAGAATCGTTTTAATATATACCAAAGCAGTGAATAAAGACTGCAAAATACTGTTTTGCAAATAGAATAATGTAAACAAGTTTTCTTCAAAACTCTGGGCAAACAGACTCTCGCGCGGGTGGAAAAAATTGCAAATAAAATTTTATATGATTTTTGCGCTTGCAGCTTCGTTCATGGTAAGATTCTCAGCATCTAAAGCAGCCGCCAGATACAATTTTGTCTTGTGTCACGTATGAATGGCCGGAGGTTATCAACACTGGACATTTCGAGTTTGAGTAGCCAATACTGAACAGCGCGTGAAAAGTGCTATTCAATGTTTTGGTAAATACTAACATTAGATATTTCGAGTTTGAGTAGCCAATAAGAGCGCGTGAAAAGTGCTATTCAATGGTTTGGTATATGCTAACACTAGATATTCCGACTGTGATTAGCCAATCAGAGCACACGATAAGTGCTAATGACAGGTTTGGTAGGTACTAAAATCAGATACACCTAAACATATTACTGGCTTCTGCTACTGTACTTAATTTCGCGAGTACATGATTTTTTCGTTTTCGCGAGACATTATTTCGCGAGGCTTTATTTTTGCGATTTTCGATAGGGGAAAATAAAAAAAAGGGTATTAAATTTCGCGAAAGCGTTGTCAACACCATTTTATTTTCTAAAAAAATCTGAACTACAATGTACAACCTTTCTAAACAAACTGGAACAAATTAAGATTAGGTAACGTTGTCCGCAATGTTCCTAAACATCCTGCTGTCGTTTGTGATTCAAATTACTTACCATGGTATTTAATTTCGCGTGTGCAAATTTCGTGAAGATTTTTATTCGCGAGGCTTTAATTTGGCGATATTTTTACAATTGCGAAAATTGCGAAATTAAAGACGCCCAAAAACTAAGTACGAATAAGGTAAATCTAAAATCATTATTTACAATTACAACTTTGAAAAGGCTGAAGTACACATTCCAGTTTTCGAGCCTCAAGTTTGTTCTTTGCTATTAACACAGTCCACAGGGAAACTAAGAATAAGATGCTCACCAGAATCTTCAACAAATCACTGTTTCGTTGCATTGTCTTTACATATCTAACGTATTTGAAAGTATCATAAAATCTCTTGGCAAAACTCATGACTAATTTAAGACGTTAAATACCATTTACATTGACGGCGTTGGAAGAAATAGGTTCATCGTTTACAGACTCCAGCCTGGGATACATTTTCGTCTATGAAAAAATATTTTTGTCTCAAAATTGCAAGATGTTTATCGTAATACTACAAAGCGAACATAAGTATCATTATCAATAGCACCAATAACCATAAAATGTAGACTACACTACAATATAGTTTGAACATAGTTGATAGAACTAACTGGTTCAGTGGTTGTGAAGTTCAACAAACTTTAAACTGCTTTGTTTTATGTTGAACAAACCGTGATCCAGCACAAAGTTTTGTTTTACGTGTGAGCCCAAATGTTTCTACTGGTTAGTTGTTCGTATGCATTTCAATACCTTTTGTGTTTTTTGCAGAACAAAAACAAATAACAAAGGAACTAGCCGAGTTTCATAACCAGTTCGCTCCATTAACTATGGTTCAAAAAAGCTTACCAGTAACTGTGACGGTTTCCTTTTCTTTTACAGCTGGTTTTGTTCCTACTGGCAAAGCTGTCGTTATAGTTGGTACAGTTTTCACTATTCTTCGCATTGTGCGATACGTCAACACTTTCGGTCTTGACCAAACGGGCTTGGGGCTCCAGTAGACTTTCATTTTCATATACAAATGGGCCACATACACGGAGTTGGATGTCAGGTTCGTGAATTTGAAGATGCATTGTTTCCTTCTTCGATTGCCAAGTTTCGGTGTCTGTTCATTCACAATTGTGTTGGACTCTCTGTCGTTGTGTTTCAAAAGTTTCATCATACATTTTGGATAAGGGGTGTAAAGGGTCACAGTAACTGTTATCTCATCGGCTGTTATTTTTGGCCGCCTCCCTACACTAAAAGATGCATCTGCAAGGACAAGATAAAGTTCTTAGTTATTTTTCAGTACTGCCCACTGGTAGGTGGCTCCGCTTAAATTTGTCTGTGCTCCAAAGGAGCAGAAATCAAGGGCAAAATTGGAATCCTACTGATCAGTGATAAGTGAATGAATGAATGAATGAATGAATGAATAGATAGATAGATAGATAGATAAATAAATAAATAAACGAACAAATGCATGAATGAATAAATGAATGGATGAATAAATAAAAAATAGCAAACAAACAAAACAAACGAACAAACAAAAGTTCTGCAGGGCTTCATAAGCTCAAATAATTGTTAGTAATATGACAAACCTTAGTACCGCGAAACAACCTTACTTGTTTGAAAATTGCGTGGGTTCTTTTATTAAAAATGACGTATCGCCAATACTGTAGAAGTCCAGAGACTAGAGGCAAAGCAACGTCGTTTATTCACAACGGTGTTGACCGGACGACAATTGAACTCGAGACCTCTTGGTTCTAACCAACTGCGCTATAGGCTAATCTCGCACGCGGTATTTCAATCATTTGTTATCACTCACCATCGTTAACCACGTTTTCAAGGCGAGGGATTAATATTCGTCATTCATTAATCTACTTCACAGCTACAATCTTGGACAAAACTGCTCGAACACCCAGCGTCCCATGCTTCCCATCTCCAATATTGAAATCGTTGTTCTAGAAAAGCCTCAACATGGAATTGGGGAGCGGGGTGTTCCAACGACTTTTGTCTGTGATAGTAGTTGCCTGCAAAGAGAATTACAGGATACGAAAAATTATCTTTTGTGAATTAACATTTTGATTTTAACTCCAAGAGTGTTTTCTTAAAATTGCACGATAAGCCTATACTAACATGTGTTAGTTCTCACACACATGTGTGCCAAGTTCGGAAGAGTATCAGGCGTAAGATTCGTTACGAAGGAAATAGAGGTCTGCGGGAAGGCTAGATTGAGTACACAGGCGTGATGTTTCTTATCTTTAGAAAATCATGAAAATATATGGACAAAGGTTGATTATCACGCTTTAATGTAGTATAGTAATGTTGGGCCGAATATGAACACACACCGTGGGCGTAAGCCTCGAAGTGCGAGCGAAACGAAACACGAGAAACTCTTCGCGTCGGGTGTTTGTAGACCGGATATAAATGGACGAAGGACTTTAAGCAAGTTAATCTGTTTTTTAAACAAACAATGATGATTGGATGATCCTTTAAGTCCCTTTATAATAATAGAAGCGCATCGCAATCAGCCCCGAGCTATCCTGTAATTACAAAATTATAAGTTACAGCTTCAAGTTTATACTGTTACATACACGGAGACATGACCAAACCATTCCTGATACAGAGACATTGTCGCTGACCTGTTTACTAGCCTGCGTGCAGGCTCTCCTTGCGGTTTTGTAGGGATATAATTTGGGGAAATAAAAAAATGAGTCGCTGAGCGAAGCGGGCGGAGGGGGGAATGGTCTACGATGACAGATATTTGACACATATTTTATTGGGTGTTCGTCTGTATGAATTACTTCAGAATGTAAATGTAAATTAATAAAGTACACGAAATCTTACAGTCTTAAGAGGCCTTAAAAGTGACTTGGTTTTATTATCTTGTCTATACTCCTTGGTCCAAGTGTAAAAATATAGCTTACTAATACTAACCTTGAAAATCTTTTAAGCTAAATGTTAATGATTATAAAATGTGGTGTTTTGAGGAACAGCATTTTCTGTCATTTATCGATTTCTTGGTTTTTTAAAACGGTTGCAAAACGGAATCTTGCGTCCGACATTTTGTTTTGATTATCTACTATTTCGGAGGTAAATATTGTCTCACATCTACTATTTCTAAACCAATGATAACTATTATTACCTTTTCTTTAAGTTTTACAGTTCTCAAAACTGCTCGCAGCACTCCCCTTTTGATAAAAATCGCAAGTTCTAGCTTATAGTGCTAAAATAAAAATCAGAAAGAAAGCAGATAAAAGTTGAGTCGTTGGATATTTTCATTTTTGACGTTTTCGGGTCACTAGACCGAGTTAACTGTTTTTCAAAATGTTTCTTGAATGGCAGATGACAGCATTCCTATGCCTAAGGGCAGAACGTTCCAGTGTTGTAAATGATCTCTTAAAATATTGGCAATTGAAAAGATCTGCAGGAAGCGTCTACGTTTTTAAACAGTTAACTCTAAGATTGTCAGCTACACAAATGTCAGTTCTCCTCACGGAGCCACACGTATTTTGGACTATTAGAATAACTTTAGAACTAACTGTTGCCGTCCATTTGCTTGAATTGGGTCCGTCAGTAGCTGGCTCAACAAAATGAAAAAGGAAAAAGACCAGACGAATAGGTCAACTTGGAGACAACAGTCACAAACATAATTTCACTGATGTCGACTTCCTTCCTCCTACCAGCCACGGGATATGTATGCACGAGCCTTTGTCAAAGTAAACCAGGGGTCACTTGCAAACTTGCAAGGTTTTATAAATCAGTAAAATCTTTATTGACACTAATTTTGGCGCAGCTAACCTCGGCCGCTGCCCAGGGTGTGATCGGCTGTCATGGTTCTTTGCCTACCAAGAGCGTTTTTTATTCGGTAACCACTCCCTACGTTTTCGACACAAAGTATATTATTGTATTGTAATGCGCTCAATTGTTACACTATATTTATTATTGTGTTATTTTGAAATGAATTGTATTGTTATGTACTGTATTGTAATGCATTGTAACGTGTTTTATTGTATTGTAAACTATTGCAAATCTCCCGGGCTGCTCTATTTAACAATCACAAATAGCCGATAGCTAAATTAGTATATGTCTAGTCTATGTACCCAACACAGTAAGGAGAAGTGCAAAGAGTAGCGAGTTGACTTACCACATATTGTGGACACAAACCCAGCAAAGCAGAAAAACCAAAGCAACTGCATGATTGATGTGGCTTGTCTTCTCTTCGACGTTCAAAACAAAGTGAGCTGTGCGCACGAAAAGGTTGACCTTTGTAGTAGCATTGTTCCTTTATTTATTGTTTTAGCAAATGCTTTGTACGTGTGCGTATGTAAGATCTCCAAATAACAACCACACTCATGTTTCGCAAGTACATCCGCAGTGGGGGCTAAAGAGGATTTCCTGTATGGTCACTACGAAGTTTATAGATAAGAAATTCCACTTATATCTCTTTTATTGTTGTTCACTTTGTGTTCAAATCATAACAGATTAGGAATTAGAATAGAGTTTACAAAATACCTCATAGTATTAGAAATAAATGTAACCTTTCTTATTTCGATTTCTTCAGTTTTTTTTTTGAATAATCTGTTTCTTAACCATGAAAAATATATACATTTAAAAACTTAAAGAGCAACTTTTTTTGTGCTAAAATATTTTAATAGTCATACAATTATTATTTAGTGGAATATCAACTTATATAAATTGGAACATCAACATAGTGCCAATGAATTGTTGTTGTTATCATTGCAGTTTGTAATTTTCGCCAAATGCTACAAAATTAATTGTTATCGCAATCCAAAATTTCAATTATCAATTTTTTGTACTATCAGCCCCTGACTTTTCCTTCTTCTACTTGATCCTTGCCTTTTTCTCCTCTTCCTCTCCTCCCCTTTCGCTTTCCTCGACATGACGCCCTTGACATTGAGAACAATCCGCCTTTACCAGACGAGCAGATTACCTAATCGTTTCCTGCTCATTAACTCCGTATTTATCACTCAATCTTGTTAGCTTTTGTCTGTCCCTATCTCCGATGCATTTTCCTTCTGTGCACGAATTATTAGCCTGCATTATACTAGGTACTGTCACAAACTGCTATTATTACTGTTATTACTATTTGTTTCAACACATTTCTATCAATCTGCACACGGGTGTCACAGGTTGTTTAGGAACTGGTCAGATTTATTACCAATTTTTTGGGTTACAGTTTGAATTTGCTTCTTCTCTACCATCAATTTCCATTCATTACGTCATAACGTGCTCATCAGAACCTAATTATGTGCGCGTGGCGATAAACGCGCGTTACAAACATTTCACTTCGTGACAACGGGCCATATGAAAACCGTAGACTGAAAATTTAAGGGTTGCGAAATATATATGGATGTGCTAATCACAAGTTGGAACACTGTCGACACTGCCAGACTCGTTTATAGAATATGATATAAATGTGTTGAAAATGATTTATTTGTTCACAACGTAAATACACGGTTTTTAAAAAGTAAAATAGAGCAGCTCATTCAGTTTTACTACTCAGGTTGGATTTTACAATTCGCGTATCAAGTGCACATGTTGAAGTGTTCACAGTTTTTGTCTCAAAAAATCTTCAATGGCCAGCAGGGTTGTTGACCCGACGACCTCAGACATCCGCTCATTTCTTCCAGCATCTGGTTCTCGGGTTTCACCACAGGACGCCCATATTCTAAGCTATTAGTGCTGAATCAGTGAATAGACTGTTGTGAAATGGCGCCGAGCAAAATTTAAGAGAATGTATGGGAAATGACTTTTATCGGTATCGCAGTGAATATTAAAAAAAGATGAACCTTTATTTGCCTCATGTGTCGTTGGTGTTCTTGTCGTGGCGATTTCAAGCCATTTCAACAATTTCTTGTGCGTGGGGAGAAGGAAAACCAAAAATTGGAATCGCCACCACAGTCACAGATCAAGAAGGAAATCAACAGAACACGAGGCAAGTATAAATTCATTTATTTCAATATTCACTGTGATACTGGTAAAAGTCGCAAATCCATTACATTCTCTAAAACTTCGCTCGGCGCCATGACACAACAGTCCATTCACTGATTCAACACTAACATAGACTTAGAGTATGGGCTTCCTTTGATTTCGCCGTCTCGAACATTTTGCTATAACACAACAAAATAAATGTATGTGGTGTTTATGGGTAAAATTGTGTTTCTTTTTCTTGAAACTCGGAATAACCTTCATATTGCTTTGATACCTGATCAGAACAACAAATTAAAAGTTTTGACAATTTCGTAACGATCACATTTCATAAAGCTGTTGCATTGCACCACTTTTTAAAAATAGATCACACTTTATATTTCACGGGTCAAGGGGCCACAGTGGAAATAACAAATAAGCCACGTTTCCGTATAATCGTCCCGTAACGACTATAATTTACACATCTACATCAGCAACTTTAATTCACAAAGGCTGTGCACTTAGCCATTATGTGACGTGAAGAGTGTGCTAGTGCAAAACTAAAGGGGAAAATATAATTATTCGTGCGGTGTATAAATACAATATTTAAAGTAAATAAAAAAATATTAAAATCCATTCAGTGAGGGATGTTCTAGGATATGTGGTGGAAGTTAACTCCACAAATCAATAATAGGGCCGATTGCTTCAGAGATAGACAAAAGACAAAATGGAAACGATTGGACGATTGGGACTATCTAGAATGAAATAAGATTGAACAGCACTGAACAACAACAACAACAACAACAACAACAATAATAATAATAATAATAATAATAATAATAATAATAATAACAACAACAACAGGAACAACAATACTTGTTAGTTCCCTGTACATATACGTACGCCAAAACAAAATCTAACAAGAAGCTTGGGCCCAGCTTAATGCAATGTACTATTATATTTTCTGGGGAGGGACGGGAGGGGAGTCTAAAAAGCCTTATATCTCCAAAGAGAAAGTCAGGAGGACTGGGTATGGTATGTATATGTCAGTTATTTTACATAATATTACAGGTAATCACGTGATAAAGCCCGCCTTTTTTGTATTTCTTTTCAAAGACAGCAACGCTCGGTAAAACGTTTCGGCTTCATGTCTAAATTGGCTAATTCTATTCTATTTGCAACCATTTGCGGGTACGTGAGCTCATTCATCATTAAGGGTTGAAAAGTGTTTTCTCTTGCTAATTTTTAAAGGGGTGGTGGTTTACATTGACCCAAAAGATTTTTCGGATTTAAAATTTTAACTTTTGATCTTCGAATATGAAACTTGCTGTAACTCAGCCCATCTTATGACGTAAATTAGTTAGATGACGCTAATCACTACAAATGTATGCAGATTAAGTGATGACAAAATTTGGGCTAGAACATTTGTATTCCGTCTTTCTTGTTGTTTATCTTAGTTATTTCTTTGTTTTAGGTTCTACGTCGATGTTTTCAAAACATCCCAAAGGTTTTGGTACATTTTACCTAAAGTTAGAGTCATGAAAAAAATTCCAAGATGGCGGCCGATATTCAATGTTAGATATCATAAATAAGAAGTGATTTCTGTCGCGGAAAGTAAATAGGTAGGTCAAGGTTGCTTGTATACCAGTAATCACCATATTGAAAGTAACTGAACGCCGGCAGTTTACGCCCTTGGTCTAACTTGTTATAAAAAAATATCTTGACCGTACGTGGGTTAATTATAAATATTGAAGATATAGTCCAGTCATTCTGTGATTTAACCTCAAAGTAATTGCAAGAGAAGGTTTTTCTTTGCCAATCATTTGGGATTAGTGAGTTGAATAACATACTAAAAGTCCCCCTCGATCCGAGGTGGGGAACCTCTTGATTTAG
>JAOEHT020088464.1:0-13172 GCA_025448195.2 Parazoanthus atlanticus | reverse complement strand
GGGGGGGGTGGTCTCTAAGTTTATGAACTTTGGTAGAAGATTCATATAAGGTAATTTCAAATTTTTTGCAGATTGTTTATCGGGGGGCTTATAACCGAAGGAATTTATAACACAAGGGTTATAATCGTAGGAGATTGTAACCAAAGGGCTCATAACAGATAGTGCTTATAACTGAGAGTGCTTTTAACCGAGGGGGCTAATAACCGAAGGACCTATAACCGAGGGGGCTAATAACCGAAGGACCTATAACCGAGGGGGCTAATAACCGAAGGACCTATAACCGAGGGGATTTAAAACCAAAAGGATTTCTAGCCTAAGGTGTTAAATCCTGAAGGAGGTTATAACCAAGGGAGCTCATGATCGAGTGGCTTATATACATTGGACTTATAACCAAAGAAGCTATAACTGCTTTATCCTATAACAGAAGGGGTTTATTATCGAGGAGGTTTATAACAGAATGGGTTTATTACCGAAGGTGTTTATAACGAGATGGAATATAACCGAAAGTATTTTGTTTGAGGGTGCTTATAACAAATGGGGTCTATAACCAAGGGGGCTTATAACAAAAGGAGCATATAACCTATGACCGAGGGGAGTTGTAACCGAGGGAGCTGTAATCAAAGGAACTTATAACCTAATGGGCTTATATCCGAAGGTGCTTATAACCAAGGGGTTTATAACAAAGAGGTTTTACAACCGTGGTAGCTTATATTCAAGGGGAGTTATAACGAAGGGAACTTTTAACCGAGCAAGCTTATAAGCAAAGGGGCCAATAACTGAAGGAGTTCAAAACCGAGGAGGCTTAAAACCGAGGGAGCTTACAACCGAAAGGAGCTTATATACGAGGCGGTTTATAACCGAAGTGACTGACAAACAAGGGCGCTTATAACGGAGGGGGCGTTAGAACTCAGGGGATTGTAATTAGGAATTTATGGTAGATTATAAACGTTGTTAAATCCAGCAAAAATATGTTTTTTTTCTGTTGGAACAAGGCGATAGATACATATTGCTCGTATGACACTTTACAATGTATAGTGAATATTGTAAACACAAGAAGCTCCAAAAAGTTTTTTACTTGGTTTAACCTAACTCTTCTTCATTGTTTGAGAAACACTCATTCCTTGAGGTTTTCCGTGTTTTGGTAGTTATCTCGCCCAACAACTTTATAGCAGTTACATGTAACGCAATAGGAACACTTACTGGACAGCAGTTGTTGAGTGATTACACACAGATGGTTACGAGACGCTTGTAAAAGCACAAATGCTTCTTTCATGGCCTTCTTTTGTGCTTATCTGAAACTTAAGAGATCGCTTGCCTTCAGATCGCAGGTCCGAATCCCGTAAGTGCCATTTTTTTGTTATTTATTTATTCATTTATTTTGTTTGTTTGAGATTTTTTCTCCTCTTTCACTTAAGTTAAACTTTTTTTTTCTTTAACTGTAGAGCTAAAAACCTCTGTGCATGCGTGTGGACTTGTGGTGCACTGTTCCTATTACTGTGCCCCTGCCACACCCACCCTTCCTATTCTGTAATAGTAAAGAATTAAATACAGTAATTCCTTTCCCTTCATTATCACCCAACAATTTGATAGCGAAAGACGTGATCCTCAAAGACTTTAAAATGTTGCAATTAGTTCTCATTTAATGACGTGACAAGAATCTACGAATGTCACTTGCAATCTGCTATCTAATCTGAAACGAAGAACTCAGTTTCAGATGTTCTCCCAGTTGTGGTAATACTTGCCCATTCATTCAGTCTATTAAAAACACAAATCATAGGACCTACAAGTTTTTTGGCAAATTGGCGAACATTTTGATTGCACCGTTTTGAACATTGTTCATTGCTCTTTCTGTAACAAACTCTTACACTCTTTTTTTTTACAGAAAAAAATGTTTTAATATGAACGCTGAGGCTGAAAAATGCCAAAATTTAAAAATATGTTTAGGACATACCTCATGCTAAGACTATCGAAGGCAGGTCTAGTTATATAAATTTTGAAAATAGAACAGAGAACCGCTACTAAATATCGCGAGAGAGAGCAGTGGAATTACACATTTGATTTTGGGTACATACAGTACATGTATATGAAATTAGTGCATGTAGGGAACAGCCTTTGAATGTATGGAGACACAATTCAGTCCAAAAAATATCAAGAACACTCTTAAGAACATTTGAAGTTGAGATACTGCAAAAAAGATTAAGAACATTCAGCCTCAGCCGAAGAAATAGATGTTCTTAAAAAAAGAGTGTATTGGAGAAACTAGTGGATAATAAAACTAGGCAACTTACATCTAGGATCTAATGACACTCGGAAAACTAAAGAACAAAGATGTATATTTTCAAACAAGGCACTTTACCTCTCAATGGAATGAATAAATGATATTCATTTACCTGTTTCAAAAACTATTCTTAACTAATTAAGTAGTTCAAATTCCATCCAAAGGTGCCATTTTGATTTTTCGATCCAAGGAAATCTAGTTTTGAAAACTTTCTATTCCACGTTAATTCCTCATTTTGTGTAAATGCTAACGCTCGAACGGTCAGCCTGACGGCCAACATAACATAACATAACATAACATAACATAACATAACATAACATAACAGAACAGAACAGAACAGAACATATCATAACATAACATAACAGAACAGAACAGAACAGAACAGAACCTGTGTAGTTTAAATTAATTGCTGTTTATTATTCTCTTTATTTATTTATGTATTTAGTATTTAATCTTTGTTGCTAGAGTTATTTGTATTGAAGCTTTCTACATCACTCAGGGTTTTCAATAAGAGACGGCGAACGGCGAACTTCACCGGCTACTCCACTTGAATTTGCCGCCTACTTTAGTTGAAAAACTGTTTGGAATTGAAAGTTATCACAATAAAGTCATTGCAGATATAATGTTCTTTCGAACTGGTACGTTTTTTGGCTGAAAGTGGCAAGTATTTGCCTGAATTGTGATGTAAATTCGCATGTTTTTCGATTGGTCGCAAACGATTCAATCGACAGCAGAGCTGAGTAACCACGTTTTTCGCAGTCACTTGGGGTCTGGAAACTAAAATGCAAAGATCGCACATGGTTGAAGTCAGTCATACTCGGTGGGATGGAACTTGTTTGAGGCTTTTTTCAAAAACGACAAAGAACAAAGACAGGTATGTTTATTAGGGAAGTCAGGATGGCCGAGTGGTTAGCACGCTCGTTCCTCCCACCTCTGTGGACCCGGGATCGAGTCCTGCATGGGCTTTGCATGTGGGCTGAGATTTGTCTCCGAGGGTTTTTCTCCGGGTTCTCTGGTTTTCCTCCCTCCACAAAAATCGACTTTCGCACCAAAATCTGTGCCGTCGAGCGATTAAACATAAGCCACTGGCTTGGGAGAATGGGCAGCGCAAAGACGTTAAATAAAGTTTAAAGTTATCTTTTGACAATACATTTATTTATTTTTTCGGTCATCCGATCGGGAAAAACACTTGAGAAGTCCGTGTTTCAACAAAAAATCTACATATTCTGAGATCGGAATTATCAGGTTGATAGCAAATTATACACAAGTCATTGAAAATGGGTCAAATTGCAATTATCGAGTAGACCCAAAGTTCTGCAGTTTGTTGTAGAAATGATTCAGGTAAATCATCAGAACAAGTATGTGTTTATTATAAACAGGGGAAACTGTCTGCAGTTGAATTAGGTAAAATAAACTTCATCACTTATTGGCAAGTACATGTACTCTCAGACATGCAAGTACATGTACTCTCAGTCTGGCTAAAAAAGAAAAAGCATGCAAAAATTAATGATGTCTGTGTTCAGTCACAATACCCTAATTCGTGCTCCAGATTGCAGGAAATGCATTCTAAGTGGTCCAAATTTTAAAATTTTCCTTGGGGGGGGGGGGGGTGCATGCCCCCGGACCCCCTAGATAACTCGTGCCTTTGGCGCTCGTCTGTTACACGCCTACTCCTCAACTTTTGCCACCTATTTATAATTCTTATTGAAAACCCTGCTTTCCGTTGACCAATGAGCCACTTTTACAACCATGTGCAGAGCAAGGTGAGGGTTTTGTTGGTGGCCACAATCCCTGTATACATTATTCTGCCTGTGACTTTTCTAAAGTTTTAACGTTTATCTTTATTCAAAAATTACCGTTTTTTTACCTTCTTTTTCCAATCTGCCTTGTTAACATGTTGTGTGGGCCCGCCAGCTAAAATCCTAATCTTGCTTTGCGCATGATTGTGAAAGTGGCTTATAATAATGGTTAGATCTATTTATTTCTTAGGATCAAAGGGTTGCTGACAATTCCGTTACTAGATGACTTTATTGCTGCGTTGGAGCAACTCACCCATCCCGAAATGGCTTTCAAGGTAAACATTTTAACTGATAAACTCCAGGGTCGGCCCCGGGGTCGGATATTCTATAGCTCTCGTTGAAAAATACAATCAGGAAATAACACTGGATTAGTTAAAATTAAATATAGAAAACTGATTTAAGATTTGACTTGTCAAGTACAGGTGTTAGAGTTGAACTTAACTGATATCAGTTTGATGTTTGTCTCCAGCAATCGATCAATTTGAAAATATTGACAGTGCCGTTACGCACCGCTTACTCCACCAAGATGGTGTGAATGTTAAATTTAACTGCCAATTTGGACAAAGACGATACTAAAGTTTAATTTAAGAGCAAAGAGTTCTTTAGTCGAGGATCGTGTTTCTAAATATTGGGTTGATTTGGGTTGGGTTGGGTTGTGTACATAGGCCTAATAGAGGACACCTTGCCCTCTTGTCTTATACCCGCCTTTAGCGGTTTTGTAAATAAATAAATAATAAATAAATAAATAGCTAAATAAATTATTATTATTATTATTATTATTATTATTATTATTTATAATAAGTATTTGTAACTATTATCTGTTTGCAGCTTAACCCCAATCAGCCACCGTAAATTCTCCGCGACATTTTGTTTCGTTTAAGAAACAATTTAGTTAGGAAATGCATTTTCAGAACTACAGTTCATGCGGGCAAATTATTGCGTATTGCTCCACCATACAGAATTAGCATTCACAGCATTGTTTTCTGGGATCGTGTTGTGGACGGTTCCAGCCCTCTTTTAGTTTCTGAAGTGGCGAATAGGAACTGAAAATATCGTGTGAACATAAAGCTTGGTAGACAAAGGACCGGTAGACCAGATTTCTGATGACCAAGGACAACATATCCATTTTTGCTAAGCCAAGTACGATTGAGATAAATAAAACCATTGTTGTGTATCTTCCAGGATTGGGCAGAGAATGAGTTGAAGCCTCTCCTGAAACAGAAAGGCAATACAGCAGGGATCAAAGACTGTGTAGAGCGGATTTATAAAGACTTATTTGACGTCAAGCAAGCCAGATCCCGTGGTAGTTCTTCACAAACTCAAGGTGCAGAATTTGGGAAGTTCAGACGAATGTTTGCGGAGGTAAGCAGTGCTATTTGGTTTTTCGAGTTAAACAGGTAACTTCTCAGGCTTTACGACAGAATATGTACGTTGGTGCAGTATCGTTCTAAACGGGGTCTAAAAGACAAAAGTCAAACTGGGTAAGAAACGTTGAAGCAAGAGATAACACAGGTGTTCATTCGACAAAGGCTGAGTGATAACTTAGGCTCTGAATGGTCTGACAATGTTTTCTTATTACGCAGCTTTGTCTTTAAAACGTAGTCATCTTTAAAATGTTTTGAAATCGCTCTAAAGTAACATGAAACACGGTTCTTGTTCGTTGAGTGAGTACTTTGTTTCGTTGAGTGTATACTACATTGAAAGTAACAATAATTTTATTGTAAACTGCGTGTTTGACCAAGGCATTTGCAAAAGATGTGGATAAGGCATTTGGACGAGATGGGAACAAATTGAAAGGCTACTCGTATGGGGTAAGTTATTTGATGATTAACGAGATGAAAGTGTATAAATAATGAATGTAACAATTTTGTTGTTGTTGTTGACGATGAATGACGATGAAAGTGTTACTAGCCCCCCTCCTCCTACCCCTCCATCCCAGAAGTGCAGTATATTAGAACAAATAATAGGATAAAACTCATTTATTTGCGCCATTTACGTCCAGAAGCTTGCATAATGTTGTACTTTGGAAATTTGTCCTAGCAACGGTTACCATGTTAACAAGTACGCTATGAACAGGCATTATATGTTATTCTATATTCCAGATAAAGAGTATTATAACCTGCATTAGATCGATAAGTTAACAAACATAACTCATTTTGAGTTAGTACAAAAATTACTGGGGAATGTTACCCCCACCACCTACAAACATCGGTTTTCTCCTTCGTGCACAAGTTTCACGCCGAGATGAACATTGGAAAACAGGCTCCAAGTCTTAATATAACACCAGGAAACTGTGTTCCTAGTGTGAATAGGGATGTGAACATATATGTAGGTGACTCTGACTGGCAGTGTGGTTGGAAATACGAACAACAACTAGAGGGAATGTTACCCTGCGAGTGGACCCGAATCAGCTTGTCGTTAATGTTATTAAGAATGTGAATCGGTGAAACACTTTTCTTACGATTTTGTGGCCTTCTCTCCAGGAATTTGTAAAGCAGATTTTCAACCCTATTCATGTGAAAATGACCTCAAAAAGAATGACAGGCTCGTGGAAGGCACCGGAGACTCTGAAGGAGTACTCCCCCTGGCTCAGCAACTTTCAAGCCAGTAACTATACTCACACCTTAGAAATCCCAGGTGCGTTTTCAGGCTCACAGTTGTACTTATAACTTAGAGATGTCAGTGACGTCGCAGACTATTATCTACACTTACATTATACACAGCTGTAATATCTGCAGGTTGTCAGCAACACAAGGTGCGTTTTGGCGGGAGTAATTTTCCTCGCTCACTGGCAATATCAGATGAGTTTAGTGACGCATTAGAAAGCTCAGTAGTTTTGGGCCACTAACCGTAATAGATACTATAAATCCCAGGATTCTCAGGCCACCACCTGTACTTTACACTTTACACTATACACTGGACGCTCGCAAGCCAGTAACTTCATTGGGACATTACATTATTATATGGGGTAAGCTTTGGGCAAGTAAATTCAGCGACTTACCAAGAATCCCAGGTGAGTTTTCAGGCCGACAATTGTACTGACACACTAGAAATCCCAGTCCAGTATCCACACTCACAAACTAGTTCAAGATATCAACGATGAGTTTTGGAACAGTAACCGGTTTTACTGGCGTTGTAGAAATCTCGAGTGAATTTAGCGCCAATAACCACTCTTACACTCACAGACATCAGACACTACTTTGTTATAAAGGTAGTCGTCTATGGAAACCATAGCACGTAAATTCAATTGCGATTTTCAAATGCGCCTCACAGTCAATTATGAGCTAACTAGATTCGAAAATACTCGCTACTTTTTTGAATAACAAGTTACTGTTATTGTTATTGCCTAATGCTTGAAATTGGAGAACAATGATGAAGTCGGGGTATTCTAGAATTGCTCCGTGAACTATTGCTTGTGCACTAAATAACTTTGCTGTCTCATTCGTAGGTATATTCGAGACACCTTCCCCACCTATATTTTGGAAGTTCTTAGAGTTCCATTATGCTAAATGTTCTTGTTCAGTTGATAAATAACGTTTTATACAACAGGCCAATACACTGGGAGGTGTAAACCCTTGCCGGAATATCACGTGAAGATCGCAGGATTTGACGAAAGGGTAAGTTAAGTTTATTACGTAAATTTGTTGCAGTATACTTCACAGGAAACCAAGGCTCCTCGTGCAAATGTTATTGTATGTTTTAAAACTCAAGGCTTGTGCTGGCCATTTTAAATTTACAGTGCTATCCCATCGTTAAGAACACAATTGCATGCAGCCTGTGCATAATACAAGACTTGGATAAAAAGAGTCAACCTCAGTGTATATGCGTTGTGTGTGTATGTATGTGTGTGTGTATGTTGGAGGAGGCTATTCGTCTTGATTGCTAGCTTTCAAGAATGACACAACTATGATATCACTTGAGACAACGTGATGTTTTGATTGTGCTATTTTTTAATGTTTATAGCGATTCTAAGCAACATAAACAAATACCTTCACCCCATGCAAAACACAAACACATCTCGATCGTGTCGCGTCACTTTCTTTTCTTTACTACTGATCTCATGGTATTGCAATATTTCATCATTTATTTATTGTAAACAGAATATATGCATCTAAGAATTTTAAAAACAATCTAGCATTTCTTATTATTTGCAATGACAACGTTTTGTGATCCGACACTACACAAAATCCTGAACAAGTTCCTACTTGGACCCGATTTTAGGTTCGAGTGATGTCATCTATTCGAAAACCCAAGCGAATCATAGTCAGAGGGGATGATGAGAAAGAGCACATGTTTTTGGTGAAGGGTGGTGAAGATCTTCGGCAAGATCAAAGGATTGAACAGGTAGAGTTCAATCGTTAGATGAGAAAGTTAAACTTCTACAGAATATCGAGAAACATTTAGTAATGTTTATATGTGTGGGTTTTTTGTGACAGCTGTTTGATTTGATGAATGACATTATGGCTGAGGACCCCACCTGCAGTCAGAGGAACCTGAGATTAAGAACATACCAGGTTATACCGCTGACTACAAGGTACAGTAGGGCAGAGGAACAAATACTTACACCTTTCCTCCCTTTACGGTATCGTTACCGTCTGTGTTCTCATTTCTTTAATTGTGGTCTTGCTTACCATTGCAGTATTATATTTGAATGTTGATTCGTCGCAGAAAAACGCGAACAGTTTGCAATGATTTTTTTAAGGAACTAACGCAAACTTTTCGCGATGATGCAAGTACGTTTTACAATTTGGTTTTTCTGATGTGTCGCAGACATTTGCAAATAATACGTAGTGACAAGGTAAAAGAAGACATCGAAACACCGTCGCAAACAGTTTCTGGTAATTGCAAACAAGTCATTGCAAACTTTTCCCCTTTGTTTGCAACGGGTTACGTCGATATGGAAAACAACTTTCAGAAGGCTATCTGCAATAAGAAAGTATCCTCGCTTAATTAACAATGACTGGATGTGCCAGCTACGACTGTTCCGGGAGACTAGCAATATGGCGGAAACCTTCGATAAAGCAGTCGGACTGCTTCTGTACAAAATATTAGAAATTCGGCATCCGAATGTTGACAGGAATTGACACAGAAAGAGTTATAGATTTAAAAAATTTGAGACTCAATTATTCGTAATCTGCATCTTACCAAAATAAGGGAAACGACGTCACTGCTCCGGATATAAATCTCTTTGGCTAGTTTGGGTGAACCTAGACATCTTCCAGTTCAAATTCTACACACTTTTTTTTTCTAAAAGAAATCACTTCTTCAAAACACGAATTAACGCGCAGAGTTCAGCAAGTGCCAATGCCGTTGTAGCATAATTTAGGTTTCGTGCAGATCCGATCTAAAAATTCTAAAGAGTTGGGGAACCATACGAACGCCGAAGGCGCGAGTTCTTAGTTGCTCTGTTGCGGTGTCATATTATAGCTTGAATTCCGGTTGTAGAAAATGGAAGACAATAACCGTGAAAATATTTAGATTTACTAGAATTCTGAAGACAGATATTGTTTGAAAACTGATAAACTCCAGGGTCGGCCCGGGGTCAGATATTCGATAGCTCTCGTTGAAAAATACAATCAGGAAATAACACTTTATTAGTTAAAATTAAATATAGAAAACTGATTTAAGATTTGACTTGTCAAATACAGGTGTTAGAGTTGAACTTAACTGATATCAGTTTGATGTTTGTCTCCAGCAATCGATCAATTTGAAAATATTGACAGTGCCGTTACGCACCGCTTACTCCACCAAGATGGTGTGAATGTTAAATTTAACTGCCAATTTGGACAAAGACGATACTAAAGTTTAATTTAAGAGCAAAGAGTTCTTTAGTCGAGGATCCTTTTTAGACTTAAGTGTAAGTAATTGTTTTAATTTTTAAAGGTGTTAACATCTTAGTCATGTTTCGATACAGAATTGGGCTCATTGAGTGGATGCAGCACACAACAACTTTGAAGGAGTTCTTGCTGGAGGCCATGACAAAGACGGAAAGAGATCATTTATATCCATCAGGCCAAAAGTTAGTACAACGATGTTGTGGGGTTTCATAGTTGAAGTCGATTGCTTGATTTAGCACATTTTCCCACTGGTTTCTTATAGCTACGATTATAAATTAGAACTCTTTAATTCTGGGTAGACGCAAAGGAAGAAGAAGCAACCTCGGAAAATAATATTTCAAGAAACAAATATTTTAATTTTTGTGTAATCTTTATAATCCTTTTGTAAAATAGTATCATATTATTTTTAGAATTTGATATCTTGAATTTGAACAAATTCCAGTTACCGGCTCATTTTTCAGGGCAAAGATGTGGGTTGATCAAGAAAAGTGGATTGGCAAATATAAGGGATTCTCTGCAATGTACAAGTAAGTAAGTTCCTGACCAGGAGTTGAGCAATAGGAGCCGCAGTACTTCTTGATGTTGGTTTGTTATTTATTTCCAGAAGTTTCTCCTACTTTTCTTTACTAAATTAAATATCGTGAATCGTATGCAGAATGCCCTTGGGCTATTAGTTTTGTAATTTTGCAGTTTTGGCAAGTTCAGCCTTTTATCAAATTGCTGAAATTGTTCGTTAAACAAAAATATAAAAATAAAGGTAAAACATTGAATAAATTTGAAAATACATATAATCAAAGTTTTCACCTATATTCGCTGAAATTTTACTATACATAAGATAAAAAGTTGAGGTTGCTTGGATATTATGAAAGCCTATAGGCTTCTTAACAAGATACCTTGTCACGTACAATACATTTTTATATTTATCATTGCAATAGTACTTTACATTATTGTGACAAAATAAACTTGAACTTGAAAAAACTTATTTATATATTTTTGGCTATTTTGGCGAAGATGAATCATATTAAAAAAAGAAATTATAAGTTACCTAATTTATGATCACATTGAACCAGTGTAAAATTTGCTTTTGTGATAAAGATCTGAGTTGGCCGGCTTGAAAGCTGCCGGTTTTGGATCATGATGTATACCAGAATTGCACAATATTTGGATTTAGTAATCAATTGGAAGTAAAACTGCACAACTAACATGGAAAGCAAAATAGCCATGACAATGTAGCTAATACCAATAACCAGCACCATTTCATATAAACCCCACTCCCAAGTTTTCTCAATCAAAGGTTTCCCCACAGTGATTCTGGTCTGTTTTTCTCCAGGAATGCTAGCCGTTCGGAAACTGAGCAGCTGTTCAACAAAAGACAAGTGATGGTTCCCTGGAATCTTTTGAGGTATAATAAAACTCCTCCGTAAAGGATTCTGTTTTACCTAGTATATGAACTACCGCTTTCTGTAAATGGCAAAGTGTCTCTATGGTCTGAGCTTCCTTATTAACTACGTTCACGGTTCTAAATATCAAAAAATAAAAGAGAGGTCACACTAATTTTGATTCGCCTCAAAGAGAATATGAAATACTGTGGCTACTTTTTATGCTTACTTTCTTTCGCTAAGATGTTGTTCTTGGCAATATTTTGACGTCCCAAGATATGCAGACGTTTACAAGTGATGTGCTTGCTGATGCCGTCTGTAAAATGGGGTTGAAGTTTGTTGTACAACGTCAGACCAACATCAGGACAAAAGACCATTGTTATTAACTCTATTTCTGTTAGATTTTGTGATAAAGACCAGTAAATATATATTGTGTGTGTTTGCTTAGAAGACTCGTTGTTGGCTTAGTTTGAAACGCTCTTTTGCTGTGCTGGTAATAGCGCAACCACCATCATAATTCCTATTAAGTCTATGCCCTACCATTACAAGCCCATCCAAAATTCTTTAAAATGTAAGTGAACCCACGACTCGTATATAAAGCAAGATTTTACAGCATCCTTGTAACTAGAGCTTCAGTATTTGTATGTTTATGCTGCGAGATTGTCACTTTATTTCTTTTGCAGCCGAGCATTTGTTCAGTTATCGGCCTCCCCCGAAGCGTACCTTACATTGCGATCTCACTTTGCGCGGACCCATGGCTGCCTGTGCATCTGTCAGTACATCCTGGGTATTGGTGACAGGCACCTGTCAAACTTTATGATTGACATGGAGACAGGTGGGATAATTGGAATTGACTTTGGCCACGCCTTTGGATCAGCTACTCAGGTAAGAAATCAATTTGTTCAGTATTTATATATCGTTCCTGGCTTTCGGAAAAAAATTAATGTTATATCTGCCTTCTTCTTCTTTTTAATGGACTTTTTTTTCACGTTTGAGCAGTTCGAACGATCCTCAAATCGTATGCGGTAAGATTCAGCTCACGATCAATACTCATTTCTCACGTTTGTAATTAGCCTCGACAACCTCCATCCAAAAATATGCCAAACGAGGTTCTAACATTGAATATTTATCGGTTTAAGTTGGACTACACTATTTAAGTATCCTTCATAAATACTTGCAGTGTTGCAAAGGAAATTTCCTTCATTATTGTGTTTGGTTGGCCACGGCAAATTTTTGCTCTCTCAATAGCATGCCAGAATAATTCCTTTTCGCAGTGTACAAAAAAGACTTCTAATGAACGACTTGATTTCAGATACATCAGTTATAGACTTTAGACACTGTACATTGACATTTTTACCTAGTGATTATATAGATTTTGTACAGTTTACCCCTTTTTTCTCAATTTTGCAAATATGGCACTTGTAAATAATATTTCTTGTTATTTTGTACATTTGTATATGTGAAAATGCTACTACCATTGTTTTTAATATAATTAATATTATATATTATTATGATTATTATTATTATTATTATTATTATTATTATCAGCAGCAGCAGCGGAGTAGCTGTATTAATATTATTTTTGAGAAAGCTCTATAGACCTCAAATATTTTCTGGAAATGTCCTCGAATTGTACCAGACCGAACCCTGTACTGTCAATATATAAATCTATAAGTCCATAAGGAGGACTATAGAGAGGAAAGACTGTGTTTTCCTTGTTGACTGCCAATTCCAAAGTTTCCGTAATCGCTATACTGAGTAGTCACTCTCTCCTCCGCAGAGGCTTCAAGAGAGAGAAAGAGAGAAGAGGGCGCGCGGGGAATCATGGGAAGGGGGAAGAAAGCGAAGCCTCTGCCATATAATGTTTTCAAAATGGCGC
>JAOEHT020088358.1:0-13178 GCA_025448195.2 Parazoanthus atlanticus | reverse complement strand
GTAGTAGTAGTAGTAGTAGTAGTAGTAGCAGTAGTAGTAGTAGTAGTAGTAGTAGTAGTAGTAGTAGTAGTAGTAGTCGTAGTGGTGGTGGTGGTGGTGGTGGTGGTGGTAGTAGTAGTAGTAGTCGTAGTAGTCGTAGTAGTCGTAGTCGTAGTCGTAGTCGTAGTCGTAGTCGTGGTGGTGGTGGTGGTGGTGGTGGTAGTAGTAGTAATAGTAATAGTAGTAATATCTCGTGCAGTCCCCATGACGTAAAAGAAGCAGCCTACATGACTCTTGTGAGGCAAAGCTCCTGTACGCTCTTACCGGATGGACCTGTATTACAAGAAGAAGATATAGAAGCCATCGAAATAGTGCAAAGAAAAACAATCGTTTTCTGTATCTGCCAACACGATCAAACAGCAAGTGTGACAAGATTGCTCCAAAGACTAAAATGGGCCACATGAGAAGAAGAGCAAGGATCACGAGTATGTACAAAAACGTGTCACGGTCACTTGGATACTAACTGGGAAGAATACTTTATCCAAAACAACGAAAGACAACCAAGGGCAGTCATAACATTAATTTTCGAATCCCTAATACTACCAAAATGATCCAAAGACAGTTAGTGAATAAAACAAATTCCAAACAGAAACTGTCTCCGCCAAATCTGACGACTCTTTTACAAGTCGACTACCCTAACTGAACGTATTTTGTTTTACTGTTTTAAATTTCTTTTACTTGTCTTGTTTAATTCAATTTTGTTGCAGTTGGCATGATTTTGCCGACTATTAAATATGTAAATGTAGGTTTTGCACCTGTTGTTGAGTTAAAAGGAAAAATGTCAGGTAAGGGTCGCTCTTTCTGAAGTGACTAGCCAGTAGTTTGTAAAGCAGCAGTTTCGTATTGAACAACCTTACTACTATCCCTTTAAAATATCTTGTGCTTTTTCTAGCCGAAATGTATTAATCAAAATGGCTTTTAAAATAACAAACAGAATTGGATCAATGTATTTTTGGGGCTACTGTTAAATTTCGAAATATGCCCATGGACTGATATTTGTTCAAAAGCCTTTTATTTCCTTTTCATACTGATTAGCTTATTTTCGGGGAAGGAGGGCGTATTTTCGAAATTTAAGGTATGTTATGTAGGTTAACAATTAATCTTTCGAATCAGCGAGAAGTTCGCTTCAGTATTCATAACTATAACCATTTCAATTGTCATCGAAACTAAACCATCCGTAGCATATTTGCAATACAGAATTGTGCTTAAACAACTTGTGGTGGTAGTTATTATTGGTATCTCTAACGTCTCTTTAAGAGCAACGTAAAGATTGCACAGCCATTACCTGGCTGTAGTCAGTCTGTGCTGCTCGTCATTTGGGTGCGGACAAGCTAGCAAGTGTTTACTCGACTCTGTAAAGAAGAACGAGAATCATCAACAGTTTGGAAATACACTTGCACTGTTATACAGTAGAACTACAAAATAAAATTATGGATGATCCAAGAAATAGAAAACACACGTCATGTCTCTCCATTGTGTTATTGAAAGCACACAAGAAGATGCAAGAACACGAAAGGTGTGTCCAGTTGGCGAAGCACGCTGTAAAGGGGAGCTATTTCCCAGCTCCTTGAGCGTTCTTTCATCTTCCCAAGTGCGTTCAATAACAGATAGAGACACAGGCAAGCATTTTTGATTTCTTTTATAAAATGTTTAACCCTTTCACTCCCAAAAGTGCCAAATGATGAGTTCTTATATTCATATCTATATATTTCCTATTAATAGGTTGGAAGAATTTCACATTTCAACAAAGTGCTTGTAGTGAATGATCAATTTTCATATTCTCGAAACTATCAACTTATTTTATATTGATACTGTGAGAAGAAGATAGATAAGAGAAGGTAACTCTTTTGATCTAGCTGGTAAGCAAGTCACTGTTTCCATTAAATTCAAACTTAGATATATTTTTCAGTGTTCAGTTGAATAATACTGTAGTTAGACTATATGCCTGTCCATCTCACTACTTTTCTAACTGTTCAACTGTTTAAGTTCTAATCGGTTGATTATCTGCTTGTCTGTTTGAATGTCTTACAGCATGCCTGCCAGTCTTGCTATTACTCTGTTTGTTTGTCTGTTTGCTTGTTTGTGTTTGTTTGTGTTTGCTTATTTATATATTTGTTTGTGTGTTTATCTGTTTGTGTGTTTATCCGTGTTTGTCTGTCTGTCTGTCTGTCTGTCTGTCTGTCTGTTTGTATTTCTGTTTATGTTCGTATATTTTCTGTTTGTTTGTCTGTATCACTGCCTGTCTGTCTGTCTGTCTGTTTATGTCCTTTTGTTTGTCTTTTATAGTTTTCTGTTTAGTTATCACTTTGTCTGTCGATCTTTCAAAGTTTTCGGCCTGCTGCCTGTATTGATATCAATGTCCATTTATTTCTGTCTCCTTCTAAATGGCTACTTCTCTGTCTTAAATTGTTACCGGTCTGGTGTTCAACCTGCCTGTTTGTCTGTAACATGGCTGATTATCTTTCTCTCTGCTTGTTGAGAAAGAACCTTTCCAATCTGTGTTGCTCATCCGAGCCTGTGTCAATTCAAGCACACACGATACTACATATAGTTTTTCAAATAAATACCTTGCTCCTTTGGCGGTGAATCGTAATTTGCATTCTCATCCACTCCATCAGTACTGTCACCCCCATCACTGATAACTGATCCAAGCGTCACCTGGGAGTCATTCCCCAGAGCAGATATGCCCAACTGTAGTGAAAATGTATCGGTTAATATTCGATTTAGTTGGTTTTATAGATATGAATTACGGGAGGAAAAAACCTACGTTAAGGGTGCGCTTCCCTCATATTTTGTAGATTAATATGTGCATTAGAAAGGAAATGGATGGAGTTCGTTAGGATGTGCCAAGCCCTTGTTAGAAAGAATCTGGATCTTGTCATTTAAATAGTAATTCCAAACTTAATATTTAACTTTCTACAAATTCCCCCAGTAAAAAACAATAGATTTCTTGTAAAATATCTCATAAATAAACCACTTTTTTCCTTTAGATTATAATATACAGAGAAATCTAAAACTATTTGATAGCTTATATCAGGCCTAATGCCATGTTCTCTATAAAAAAAATCACATCTTAATTTGCTTAACGAGAAATCCACTAAACTAGGATGAAATCTTGTAAAACGTCATTCAAAGAGAAAGCTCCAAGAGCAATGAAATCAGTGGAAAAAACGGAAGGAGGAGTAGTGATTAAGACAAGACTCCCTTTGCGTACATTTTAAGGGCAGTTCACGCACTAGAGCTCGAAATTCAACTTGAGCATGAGATTTACCTAGATAACTCGCTACTTGAGCGTGTAGATACCTCCTAAACTCGTTTCTGTGCATCTCAAAATTAGCTGCAATATTTTTAGCACTGAAACTATCATTATCAGTGGAACAATCTAATTCCTGGTTTTGTTAGATCTGTTTGTTGCGATCTTGAAATATAACAGAGGAAAATCAAGGTATATATTTTAGAGTAGGTGAACCAGAATACTTTGCGGGTTGGAAAAGACACCTTGTCTGAGTTGTAAAAGGCTTTGAAATGGAGGTGGTGTTGCAATCATTTTAAAAAGTTTATGAAAGTATATGCATCATGATGGTAACCGAAATTGCATTACCATCGAGTTGTTTAGCACTCCAAGAAGCATGCAGATAGCCTGTGCTTTAGCGTGATAGTGGGTTGCAAGGTCATGCAAGTGATTGTCACCTGACCTTGAACGTGCAAAGAGAAATAAAAAGGGTATTTACCTGGTTACGGAAGTAAACATTTTCAGTCCTCAGCAACTTGATTTCACGTCTCAAACTGATGATCAGCTTCTCCTTGGGATCCTGGGGAAACACAACAAGTTCATCTGTATATCTGTTGTGTTATTGACAATGATATATTTTACTATGACTTCTTTCAAACATTATCATTAGCTTTGGCGTGAATTTATGGTGGACTTTTATATTGTTGATGGGGAGGTAGGATTGGATCTTGGGATAATGGGAGTATACTGTATATAGGGGTAGTCGAGTTCATTGACAGGGTCTGTCTGTCTGTCTGTTTTTCTGTCTGGCTTTTAGTTCAGCTTTCTGTTCTGTTATCACTTTGTCTGTCGATCTTTCAAAGTTTTCTGTCTTTCTGTGTCTATTTCTAGGTGTCTGTACCTTTGCATTATCTGATGGAAGGCTAACGAGGGAAATATCACTCGAACCTTCACCATCGCCACCAGTGTAAAATATATCAAATCAATTTCTTGTTTATAAAATGAGACGAAATCTTGTTTTTCTTAATACACTCTTAGTTTCCTCTGACATTCCTTTGTCCAATTATATCTTTCTCAAATTTATCCTTTCGTGACATTTGGCAAACTGGTGTAGGGTAACACATACTATATTTAAGAGCTTGGATATCTAAAATTTGCTGATTTGATTTCTCTTAGTAATGCACATGAGTCCTTTTGGTGACTGCTATTAATTCTTTAAATATAATAATCTGTCTCGCCATCTCCCCCCAGACCAGGGCGTGTGCACATGACTATAACAATAGGAGCAACAACCACTTTTACATTCTTATTGCAGGACAAATAGATTTAAAAATGGCTTCTTCCCCAGTATGACCCCTACTGCAAATAAACAGTAGTCAGTAGTCGTTTTTAAAAAATATTCGTGGTAGTGCATTTTGCTGATAAATTGTTGGTAGTTTTTTTTGCAATATTTCATTTCGTTTCATTTATAATTTCTTTTAGAGCCTGTAAGCCAAGACCCCCTGACTCGAACCCAATGTAGTTATTATCTTTATTAATTTACGTAAAAACACTGTAACCGACACACTAAAATGTCCGCAGATATTAGTTAGGAAAGCCAATAAGTTCAAAGCATGAGGTATAACCGTTGTGGAGTTATAAACACAAACGTAGAAGGGAAGGTGCTTCTATAAGTATTCAACTATAATCAGCTTCGTGTTTACTTAGTTACTATGATAAATAACACTATTAATCATTCAAATCAGATACCAAAGTCCTCCAGGTAACTAAATTTAAAGCTATGTATAAAAAGCAGAATGAAGAGAGTTTATTGAACAAACAAGAAATTATCCTGCGGCCTACTGCAGTTCATAGTTTTCTTACCATTTGTACAACTGGCTTGTTCTTGATTTTCTTTGCTCTGCTTGCATATCTGAGGGTGTTGAGAGTGTCTTGCACTACGTAGGATCCTGGAGAAATGCAGGCAATCTGCACACACACACACACACACACACACACACACACACACACACACACAAGAAACAGACTGTCAAACATGACTTATGCTACACTAACTGCATTTTACTCCCCTCCACTCCATTCAGCAATGTCACCTCATACACCCACGTACCGTATCATATGTACCAGTTTTCACTGGTTGCAGTGCCACTGAAGATAATAAGATACGACAATGCTGCTACACCACACTGTCAACTTTTCAAGATACTCCACTACACTTCAGCCAATGCCACTAAGCTACACACAATGCCACCACACTCCGCTAGACAAGGCCGTAGCTAGTTCTTTTTTTCAGTGGGGGAAAAAAAGGGATATATTTCAAAACAATTACCTTTGTAACAGTACATTTCTATTATCTCTTAATCAAATTTTGAGGAGGCAACTGCCCCCTACCCCGCTAGCTACGAACATGCTAGAGGTACGAGGAATCTATCAAACATTCTATGAATGGAGTGGTACTATCACTTCACGAAATGCAAAACACTGTAAGAACCACAGATTCATTTGCACAGCCACACTGCATACATTATCCACTCCTCACAATGCACGTCATTGCCGTTACACTACATAGTATTACATATATAATGCAATGCAACCACTCTCCAGCACGTGTAACATCACTACATACAACTCAAGACATTGTAATGCCATCATACTCCAACTGACATCACACAGAGGTGTTCCTCCACTCCTGCGCCTCAGCATTGTACTGACATCGAGTATCAAATGCTGCACTGTGTGCAATGACACATTGCTCCTTAAACACTCGATGCACACGACGCGAAAATATGCCACTCTGGTTAAGTCCGCAACACCATGCAGTTTCCTAATATCAATGTCTCTTCAGTCCGATTCAATCAGTCTAACCTAATTCAACTCAATCAACACTAATTTATTCGAACTGATTACTTCACTCCACTCCTCTTTAGCTTATTTTTACCAACCATTTAATTTAGTTCAACTTAAATCCATTTCATTCCATTCCAGGGTTCGTACAAAGTTTTTGAACATACATTTGTGACTTGCCCATGACTTTCCACTTATTGCAAAAAACTCCATGACCTAAAAATATTACAATGTCCTGAAGATCAATTGATAGTGTAGCTGCTTTCATTGAGTTTTCCATGACCAATTTTGATTTTCCAGGTTCTCAATGCCTGGATTTTGAAATACTGAAATTCCAGGACGTACCAGGTTTTCCATGACCGTACAACCCTGCCATTATGATCTAATCCACTCTTTAGTTTCATTCTAATCTTCTTACCATCAACGTCACACCATCGCCTCCAAGGCTGTCTGCCAAAAGCTTGGTGAGTTTGCTATCTCTGTAAGGAATGTGACCCCCAGCTTTCTTCTTTGGATCACTAAGTGCGGAAATACAGTTTCCTGATGGAATGCATAGAGATTAATTAATTTTCAAGACAATTTGGACATCAAGGTACATGCAAATAACATAAAATGTGTAAGGATCCGTTTAACTGTGCCAACATTTGATCCAATATTTGCTGGACTATGTTTGGAGGATATTGCGTGGTGTTGGATGAGGGCTGTTCAAACGGTACCAACGACGTTTTTGCATTTCTCGCCACATTTGTGGCGAGATGTTAAGCCTGGGAACGAGAATAGGATGATGAACTCTCAACCAATTCACGCTCTCTCCAGATCGTAATCAAGGTACGTTTGTTGGGTCAAGCATTCAAACAGCTTCAAATAGACCCAACCTTTTTCAGAACAAAAGGGGATGATGTTGGATCAAAATCTGAACGAAGTCAAAGTTCATTCAACATGATCCAGCATCGTTCAGCATGCCCCAACATTGTTCAAATGGTCCCAACATTTTCATCGGATAAATGTTGGATCAAATGTTGGCATCATTTGAACAGGCTTTAAGAAATATTTTCTCCGATTAATGAAATGTTTTCGTGCAGCACAACTCAAAACCTTCCAAGAAAACTGAAAAAGCTTCAAGTTATCAGGATAAATGGGAGCTGCAACAAATGACCTACATCAGGGGAAAAAGTTTTATTTCAGGTAGCAACAGTACAATTATATCCAAACAGCAAAGTCTTCGGATAAAAGGCAAACGGTTTATGAAACCACAGTTGTTTAAGAACAAACAGAACAGAAAAAAAGTAAATTTCTCAAATGCATCTGGTTGTTAATTGGCTCTTGAAATAAGATCGATTACGTTCAAATGAACTCAGTTGGAAGTCCAATCACGCGTGCGCATATCACGCCCTACATGCAGAGGCGTAAAGTAGCTACTTTGCAGGTTTGCTTTGATTTTCACACTGAAAATGTGAAACCAGGACACTACAAGCCATGCATTTCGCAGATCTTGTGTTATGCATCTTAATCATGAGTTCCATATGTCAAAATTACATTTCAAAGACCGAAAATGATTTGAAATAGAGTCAAATTTAGTTTGAGTTTGCAACACTTTTGGTTTGAGTTAGTGGGAAGTTCAAGTTCTTGAGAGTTAGAATTATCGAGAATCAACTGTATTTCCAATCCTAGATAAATCTACGCGTATCATGTGCAAGATTTGCCGTTTCAGTTTTAGTCATTTGAATAATAAATTTAATGGGCGCCCGACTAGATTAGCTCTGTATAGCTATTTTTGTTCCCAGCTACCTAATTTAGGTCAAATTTCCTTTCTTTCATGTACGTTTACTTTATCAAATGGTTTAGATAAAATGTTGCTGTTGTTACTGTTGTTGTTTGAAGGATTAAGAAAACGTATTTTTGTTATGGTTGCTGTTGTTGGAAGGGATCCTGAAAAATTAAAAGGTTTACCTCCTCAACCTTTACTTCTACTCTTGTAGCCCCTGTTAAAGGGTTTGCCGAAGATCTTGGATTAAAAACATCGATCTAAATCAAAGGTCACGTTATCTCATAACTCGGCTTACCTAATGTGAGAAGGCTCTGGTTAATCTTCTGAGATTCTGCGAACGTGCCTCCAGCAGATTTAGTCTCCTTCACTCTTTCACTTCCTGTGAGGACAAATCCATGACTTACAGGACTGATTTTGATATTATTTCTCCACAAAATCACCAGCAAACATATGATTTTATTGATCGAGAAAGAATATTAGCAATAGTCATTATCTCAATTAAAGCTTTAACCAATTGTGTACGGCGGATAAGAACTATATGTACACGCGTGAAGCAATTGATCGCTTACAAAAATGTTACTAGTTTTTTGTGTGTTCATTGCGACTGGCATTTTGTAAATAAGATAAAATTGAGAATGAAGTACAAGTCAATCCAACTACTTTCGTTTTGTACAGATACATTTATTTTCTGAGATAAGAATGTACCAGTAAAGTAAATTAGCGAATCACTGTTCAATTTCAACAACCAACTTATCAACTTTATCACACTTTACTGGTCAAATAGTATAATATAAAAGCTGTGATGGGCTGTCATTTCACAAACAAAGTCTCGAAACTGCTGCCTCTGTAACTCAGCAAGTGTATTACTAACTGTGCCACTTTGGCTTTTCTCAAACACAAAGTATTTAACTACAAAACTTGTAAAGTGAACAGAACTATTGACAATATGACAGTATATGCACACTCACCGGTTGATGTCTAAACATATTTCCAGAAGTTTTTTTATTATGCGGAAGCAACTACAAACGTTTGAGCACACAAATACTATCTTTAAATTTGAAAAAAAAACAATAGCTAACAAACATGGTCAAAATATTGTTTACAAATACCATATAAAGATTGCAAATTATATCAAACTTTTAAAGTCAATAAGCTCCTCGGGGATTACTCAACATGCATACAAACAAAACAACTACGAAGAAGTTAAACTCATTTTCAGATTCCACTATCGGATCTAGATTTAGCGGTTGACACCAACAACGTAAGCTAAAAGTTGCTCCAGATTCCCATGTGATTGTACTCAAACTGTTTAGTTTACACGAATTATGAGAACAAATATTCTTATTTTGTAAAACGTTTTGTAAGTGTAAGCTATCAACTAACAGTTAGGCGACTAATCTGTGGTGCGTTCTGGAAACAGATGACAAACCTTAACTGAAACAAACTAAATCTGCTTGTGCTTTGTTTGAATATATATGCGTTGAGCAGTGACTTTAATTTAGAGAACAATAGTTTACTATTAATTATATCATGATCAGTAAAACATTTAAAAAATAGGAATGCCTCAAATAAATGTACCCTTTGTACTCGATATTTTAGTATTAGCAAGTACTGGATACGTTATTAACAACCAGGAATAACTTTGCATATACTAGTCTCAACTTAAATTTGATTACCGGACCAAAAACCAAAGAGTTTTTGTATTCAATCTAGTAAGCTTAACGGTCTTAAAGTCTGCAGAACTGCTCGTGAAATAGCTTCAGCAACATTTAGAGTGAAAATTCTAAAAATCATAAAGAGTGCTGCTAACTAGCATCTGCCTAATGAGGACGATTGTATCAATAAGTGAGCCCAAATAATTTACATAGCAGTAAACAACTGAATTGCGTCAATTTCACAAATTCTTATATTCAGACACTAAAAACAAGTTATAAGACACACAATTCCCAAAACATTGACTACTTAAAAACAAATTCTTCACACGTTTCACTCTTGATTGTACAACTGACAGCCTTCTTTAATAAAAGAGTTTGCAAAACGTTTTCAGTAATCTTAGCAGTTGGCAGCGTAAATGATCTTTGTTTTCCGAGTCTGTACCAATAGCAATAATAATAATAATAATAATAATTAAACAATAACAATAATACAAATAATATTAATAATAACAATAATAATAATAATAACAATAACAACAATAATAATAATAATAATATTAATAGTAATAGTAACGGTTTATCGTTAACATCCTTTAATGATGTGGCTCTTTTTACAATAAAATAGATCCAAAGCTTTTTCAAAAAAAAAATTTAAGTTGCTCCCGTCATTGTAGGCACGTCTCTGTGGCCATCCTTGCAAAACGTGTAAATGAATAAATAAATATATAATTAATTAAATAAATAAATATATAAATAAATAAATAAACAATCAAACAAACAAACAAACAAATAAATAAATATATCTAACTAATTAGAACAGAAAGTAGTAAAGCTAATACATATAAGCTTTTTAATAATTCTTTTAAATTCGAAATAATATCAAAGGCATCTTTTTCAATAAGGAACAGCTCCTAAAAGTTATGGATGAACTCATAAAAATACTTGGCAAAATTTGAAAAACAAAGTCACAAGAAGGGTCCGCTTTTCGAGCAAAACACGAAATAAAACTTAAATTTTCGTATGTGGAGTGACTGGGTCATGTACTTCGAATTAACACGATGTAGAAAAAAGCTTTTAAAAGGCGGAATAGGTTCTAAAGATCTAAAGATGGAAAAGCAAAAGTTTGAAGAAACGTTAAAAATGGGGAAAGGGTCCTTCTAAGGGAACTTTGCGGCGTTTTTGAAAAATAACATCAGAAAAATGTAGTTTAAATTAGGAACAATTCTGAAATGTTATAAACAATATGTCAAAATCTTTCGGGTAGATCTTTTAAAAAATCAGGTAGAAAAGGGTCCATTCCAAGGTTCTTGCAAGAAAATAGAAAAGCAACCGTTACTGACACAATTACAAACTTCAAAATAACATCAAGAAAATATCTAAGGATCAGCTACTAAAACGATTATAGGCGAAAAGGTGAAAACTAAGAGAAATTAAAAAGATACATTAAGGGGACCCTTGTATCCCTCTTGCCCGTTTTAGGGCAAAGAAACTTTTAAAACAACTTTGGAAAAACCTAATGACTCCAGATACATAAGACAATTAAGGAAACTCAGATTTGCTGAGCAGAAAAGAGTTCGACTAAATGTCCGCAATTTCTCATTCCAAGGCATTGATATTTGAGAGATATGTTCATTCGAGGCTCAGGAGTGCGGTTTTTTCAGGAACAGTATTGATTCACGGAAAGTTAATATTCAATCAGTTTCTATTTAATTATATCTCATCAAAATGAAAAACTACAGCTGACTTTGAATAGCAACTGAAACTCTAATGTAGACCACGATAAATCAAACAAGTAAATTCAAGTAAGTTTCAACATGGTTCTGGCAATTTCAGATGAACGCAATTAAGACCTTTAGAAGATTTTTACAGCTGTGTTCAATGAGCAAAATGGCCAGAATTCATGCCGTAACACAGAAAAATACACGAATTAATGTAATGTATTCATTACTAACGTTATATAAATTGTAAATTGAAAAACGGCAAACCAATGTTTTGCAATTTACGTTTAAGCCCAAAAACTAGCATTTCGGAAAAACATGCATATATGTATCTCTTATTCGTATAGAATAAGACCAAAAACAGTGAATCTTGCAAATTTAAGACCTTTTTATGGCTATGAAAATGCATACACTGAAATACAACTTTTAAGAAAACCATGGGCACCCGGTTCAAAAAAAGTAGAAAATACTTGTAGCAGTGGCCGCGATTAGTGGGCCCATCGGGCCTGCTAGAAGATTAGACACGTTAATAAAGTTGTTGAATTGAATTGAATTGGCATGCATGCAGAGTTCAAGGGCAATACAGTTGTGATGTCGACTTACCAGCCAGATCAACCAGACTGAGTTTGCCATGTTTTACAATGGGAATTCCCCTCTCATCATCTGGATCAACCTGCAAAATGCATCAACATGCTTATTTTATTAGACTCATTAACGAACCACTAAAATTACTATTAAAATTTTAATTTTATGCATCCAATTGATAAGATCCTAGTTAATCTCATTTCTATGAAAGGTTCTTATTCAAAGGCCTTTTTCAAGATTCTCTTAGGTGTAGACAAGCATACATATTGAGGTAGGCGCAAAGTGACATTTGATGCATATCAGCAACAGACCCCGAGACCAACAAAATGTTACATTGTAAGCTGTTGCAGTACTATTAGCAGTGTTAAAAATGTTTTCCTTTTTGTTCGTTTAAGAATAATTAAGTACCCTATTTATAAGAACCCAACATCCTAAATTTCCTTAGACAACATATATATAGGAGCTACTTAGACTATACTGGGTTCCTAATATACGCGAGTTTCGATTGTGGTTGTGATTACTGAATTGACGCTATATAGTTGTGCAGTACATGTAGCTATTATTAATAGTGTAAATAATTCACAACTACCTCAATTTAACTTGGGAAACTGTTTTCATAAATCCTTTAAAGGATACTACAGACTGTACTAGGATCTAACATACATGTATAATCACGTATCTCAATATATATTTTAGTGTTCGTTTTGCAATAAAACAAGTGACACTTTGGTGCTATGACAACATTTTGACATTGGTAAAAATGCACACTATATCAAAGAAAAAGTAAACCAATGTACAAATTTAATTAAATCAAACCTAAATGCGTGTATTTTTGAGCAATCATACAATGCATAGGGATGACAATTTTTCCCCCTGGGCTTAAGAAAATCTTACAAGGCTTAATGTTATACGGGTAATCAGAATTTAGAGTTCAGATGTTGTTGCTAAATTATAGGATTTTGTTATTTTCGTTTGAATGCACCATACGTTGATCTATTCTGACCAATTCGTTTTATTAATTATTTCCAAGCTTTAACCAGAGTGTTGACTGCATAAAATCTTTCCTTTTATTAGCAAACTTAAATAACGCTGCAGTAGTCAATATTTACTGCAACATTTCCCAATTTTAAAAGGAAGTTTAAGTATAATGTTCTGTAAATTATAAAACGAGGAAGGAAAGAAAATTTAACACTAAAGTGTTTCTTGATATGTTTAAAGAAGAACAAAGTCATTTTGATGGAATTAATAAAATAGTGTTGATGTTACTGTTGTTTGATCAAATCATAAATGTGCTGCTCAATTTCATTTAAATATGGTCTGCATGACAAAATGTGGAA
>JAOEHT020088357.1:0-21519 GCA_025448195.2 Parazoanthus atlanticus | reverse complement strand
TGCACATGTGGGGGTGTACCCCCCCCCCCCCCCCAGGTAAAAAGGCTGGACCAAGAGTTGTCGGAATGTAATGCGAACTGTAAACAGTTGAGCCGAAAGCCGAACCGAACGCGATAGCGAATATTAACATGGCATTACAAGTTCAAGTTTAAATTAATAAATACAGCTAAACCCTTCTCCAGGTAACATATAATTCTACAAGGTAATCTTAGATACCGGTACAATTAGATACACAGAGACGGTTGTTTTTGTATAGCGTTATTTGCCATTCTGACTCCAAGCAATGACTCCAAGCCGACTGAGCGACTCTGCAGACTCTTCAGAAAGACAATTGATAAGGTGAAGATGATAAAAAGGAAAAATCAGTAAGCAAAGCTTGAACCTCTGTAGAAATAAAACGTGTTAGTATAAGCTTACCTCTAATCAACACAACCGCTTGTATTCATTTTATTGTGAAAAAAAGACCTAAAACAGAAAAGTTAGTAAGCAGCTAATCCCCCAGCTAATGGCTATAAGAATAGACACACGCACAAGAGTTTTATGTTGTGTTTTATTGTCCATCGTTAGCTCCTAAGACGTTACAATAAGGAAGAAATATATTGACCGAACGCGCGCATTTTGCCCCGGAGCAAAAAGCCAACCTAGAATAGCAAAATTCAAAAAAATGTTGCCCCCGAAAATGACCGGAAATTAAAAATTCCGAGTCTGCCTAGCTCTAACCTCAACTGTCTTCATTCCTTAATCTGACCAGTCTATTACTGTAACAGTCGTAAATCCAAAAGTTGTTCCTTTGCAGCGAAAGATCCAACAGTAAGAATAAGATCCCTGCAATAGAAACCACTCCGGAGAAAGTCCTAAACATTGTCCATAAACCCGCAAGAAATAGTTTATACATGGCATATATACAACTACAGTACAACTATTGGCTCCACAATAGTCGTTTTGCACCAGTGTATCATTTTCGATATAACGTGATTTCAAATTCAGGATTTTAGAAAAAAACAGTGGTGCAAAAAGATTCTTGTGGGTTGATTGACAACATTTTCTACCGGCTGCTCTAATCTGTCAAAAGATTCATTTGCATCCAAAATGCTTAGCGAATTAATTAGTGATTTTCTTGGAGGCCAGTAATGTCAGGATAGAAAGTTATTTTCGTAGTACTGACTTCTTCTAAGTGTTTCAAAACAGTTTGCTGTGTTATTTTGTTTTCATACTCTATTTAATAAAATTTTGCAGCTTTTTTCATGTTGGTTGTTGCATTAGGGTTGATAAGAAGTAAACAACAATAAATACGCGCAAAGCATCTTGGTCAGTTCAAATGGGCCTTTAAAGAGGTTCATAAGAAAGAAGACTGAAGAACCATCACAACATCACCACAATAATTACATCAGCATATCAAATCAATGAAAGAATCTGATCTGTTTAAGCTGTCTTCCTTTTTACAAGCAAGTAAATCCAAATACCTCAGCGATAGCCTCAACTTCTTAGACTTGAGTCACTCATGGAACTTGTCATAACTTGTAGCTGATATGGGGCTTGTAAGCACATATGGGCAACTTTGGGAACCTTTCACGCCTTGCAGGTTACATGTCTCTCATGCAACAGTTACTGTTTAGTAGCTGTCACGCATAAGCTAACAACTTTGCTCACAGACCAATAAGCACGCCAGTCACGTGAATTGCAACTACCAACTGTCCCCGGTATGGTGGGGACGACATTGGTTTGATTTCCTGTGCTTGTGTGATGGGCTCATTGCACCGTACTGGAGATAAAGAAAAAATGTTAAAATTAACTCTCGTCTCATTTCATAATAACAAAATTCAGTAATTTCAGATTTTTCGCAAAAAGCTCCGAACGAAATATAATGTATATGGTCACTTGCACATTTGAAAGCAACAGAAAGGACTGTTTGTTAGTTTGATTCCTCACGGGGGTACCCCCTATTTTTTGTTACATATGATGAAATGAAAGAATTTTAACCTTTCCTCAAATTTTAGGCATTATTATCTGTTTTTGCTTAAAGGCTGTGGAGGGGGAGAGTTTAGGGGGCTTTAGCCCCAACGGCTTTTTCAAAATTGTAAAGAGGTAATGAGAAAAGTTATTTTCACCACTCCACATTAAGTCACTAGTCAGCACCCTTAACGTAGCGAGATGGTACGAAGTTTCAAAACTTCCCGCGTCAGCATCATAAACAATACGATTATTTCTTCACCCAATCAGAATAGTGAATAAAAAAATTAACTATGTACTTTTTAGCCGCACATATACTTTGGTATTTAAACTATTTCAGGTGTAGCGGAAAATAGGAAAACGGCTTGTCTATTTTCAGGCTGAACTTTCCTGTTAATTAAATTACAAATTTGGTTGACACGATCCATTTTGAACAAAGATACACTAATCAAATGTCAGAAGATATCAGAAGAATTTGAAGGATCATTAAAAGTCTAACATTTTCATTAATTTCTCCGAGCTGTTGTTTAAACTCATTTTTTATAAGAACCTTTCTTATAAGAATGTTGTGAGCTCAAAAATGTCAACATTAAAGAATATATTTAACAACACAGTTCAGGCTGAGACTAACAAAGGAACGTTTAGTTTTATGAAATGTGAAAATAGAAGGGAGATCGTGAGAGAGCAGCGCAATTTCACATTTGACTTTGGTGGACAGGGGATAGCAACGCATTTGGTTGCCGCATATCTGAACTGAGTTAGATGTTGGGAACAGCTCTAATGTACTCATACAAACACAATTTCAAAACTTATCAAGAATATTTTTAGAACATTTCAGGCTGAGATCCTGAAAAAATTAAAACGTTCAACCTCAGTCAAAAAAATGAACGTTCTTACAAAAAAAGAGTGTCACTAATTGGTTTGTTTTTGACAGAAGTTTAGGACAATGGTTGCAAACTTAAAAGCATCTCTTAAGAACTTGACAGAACTTTATCAATACACAAGTAAATCAACTGATGAGAGCATGTTTGCCGTTTTTCTGCTCTGTGAAACTGATGTAGTTATCTTTCAAAGCCATGCATAAACAACCTTACTTCGATGATCAAAAAGAGTTTGCTGTTCAGGTATGAAACTGGGGCAAAATATTACAACAAACAGGCAATTAAAAAAGAATATCGAGTGATTGTAATTTTTCTTGTTTCACTTGTTAAGCTGTTTGGGGTTTAAAAATGTATCTTCACGAGGCTCAGAAAGTAATAAATAGACTTTTGTTGAAGCATAAAAACCTTTCCCGAAACAGAATTTCGAGAAATTTCTGTTATGGTTTAACTACCAATAAATATTTCAGTTGTCTTCACTTTGGACGCATGGTTCCGTATTCTCCGAACAGTTTTGAGGCCAACCAAAAGAACAGAGTGAAGGGCACCCGTCAGTTTTCACAGGCTGTGTTTCTACTGAAAAAAACAAATGCGTTATGCTTTCACTGAAAATTGCCGTTTATAACTGGGGCTATTATTAAATTTGGGGCTATTCTCAGAATTTTTTAAAAACTAAGTAACATTGTAAAGCGGTTAGAGCAATTATTGGATAGGCGCTATATAAATAAATTATTATTATTATTATTTTATTATTATTATTATTATTATTATTATCATTATTATTATTTTGGGGCTATTTTGATTTCAATCTCAATTCTTTATAAAATGTACCGTGCATGTAAAGGCTTTGTACATTGTTGTACGACTTTTTGGGATACGACACGGCAACAGCGTGCGGTATTGTAGTAATGAGGTACATGCCTATGGCTACGATAAGACAACGAACGTTTTCTCTTATTGTAGAGTTTTAGACATGTTTAACTGAAAATGTTGAATCGTATCGTAGAATATCGTGCGTTGCCTACGCAAATCACGTGCGGCATGAAATCAAATCCCAAAAAATTGTAGAAAATCGTCGGTAATTGTTAGTTTTTGTAGTAAGTGCGCGTGAGCAAGAAGTATTTATCTGTACTACGAAAATGGCGTACCAGTGGACAGAAGAAAGGCATGCAGTTGCTTTATAAACCAGTTCGTGAAACATTTTGCCGCGGTGCATTATCTTTTTCTCAGAAAGGAGATATTAGCTGGTATATCTGGTAATATCTTTGATTTATTGATTAATCGTGCTTCGAACGGATAACTCAAAACTAACGCCACGTGCACAATAAAACTTTCAAGTTCTTTGCTCTCGTTGAAGTTTTGAATTACTTGTATGTTGTAATTGAAATTACGAGTTTTTGGAAATAATTGCTGGTTAGAGTCCCTTCATATCACCCACACTCCTCGTCATCCATTTGCAGATTTGCCATTACCAAACCACACTTTGTTTGCTTGTTAAAAATAATTTCAAATTTGCATGTAGAACAATCAGATGTTATACAAGTTGATTTTGCGGTACAGTATCGCTATCATTTCGCGATAACCTTTGGACGTGTAAATTTTTGGATAAACCCAATCCTGTTTATTTAACAGACATTTAAAATTCACGACATTCCCGGCGATCTATGGATACTTAAATTCCAGCAAGCTTTGTCAGTTCATGTTTCCGTTGCGGATCAAAACAAATTGGAAAGTTGACCACCAAATTTGGTGCACTCCGACTCGTCAACTTTGTGCCCGCTGGTCGAACTTTTAATTAATATTATTTTGCGAGAGTTGATGTGAGGTTTTATGTGTTCGAGTCTCTTTAGCGCGGTCATATACGCGAATAATTCTGACTGACTCTGATTGACCGCTGCGCTGTCATCGACTCTCGATCTGAATAATACATGCTTTTCTTATAAGAAGAAACTTTATAAGAACACTCAGGCTGAGATTTGCTCAAAACTTAAGAACAAGCTAAGAACAAGCTTAGGCTGAAGTTTATAATTTGAGTATTTTATTGAATGAAAGTCTACAGATAGAATTGTAAAGTTCACGATCACGCCAGTTTTAACTAAAATTGAAGTCTTTTTCAAAACTCAGAATGTGTGCATTACGCAAATACATGTACAGGAGTGAATCAAGGTGCTCCAACAACACAATAAGAGACATGTGTTTCCAACAATACTATTTGTTTTCTACATCTAATCCAGTGTATGGATTAATCTGGAAATAAGAACAATTTAAGAACAACTTGAGGCTGAAGTCGCCAAAATATTAAGAACAGTTCAGCCTCAGCCAAAATTTACTGTTTCTTATAAAAAAAAGCGTGTAGTCTGAAAACCGTCTGAACACGATCATGAGAATTTCATGTGTTTGTCGTGTAACTCTTGTCGTCTCTCACTGGCTGCTCATTTGACCGTGGGTGAGCAGCACGCCTAGCAACACTTGTGCTCACTTGAGTCGAGCTTAAAAGTAATCTAAAAATACTTTGAACAGTAACAAACAATTAAAAACGACTGCATGAGGCCTTGCATAATTTAGGAAAAGAATGAAGAACCTCTCATTCCTACCGCTATTAAAGGAAGCCTTTTTCATTAAGCTTTATAGTGACTTGTATTCTATCGGTTTCAATTTGTACAGTATCGTCTTTTCAGTGCGAGAATAATTACAAGGCCCGGAAGGCCTGTTGTTTTTCTTTTTGACCTTTTTATTCTCTTAATATTTTTCTTAAATTTTTGTGCTGCAAATGTCTAATTGCTTCTAAATATAGCATTGATAACGAGAAAGCTCTTAGGGCCCGGCTGTTTACATGGTGGGGGACCCCAGGTAGGTGAGGTAACCCGCCTACTCGTGGTCGAAAACTGGCCCGCCTTTACATGCAATCTTGAAGACCCCGGGGTAAACTTTTTCGATGCTATCGCGTGATAAGTTTTCATCCTGAGAAGTTTCGAAATTTGTGAGATAATGCTTGCGAAAATACTCGCCAGGTTGATAAACGCGAGAAGCCATTTTGTCTGGAATTTTAATAGCGGGCTTTGTTACTGTAATGGGTAGCAAACGTCTGATCACGTAAACAAAACTTCTCTTAGCCTGGTTGAGTGTGGAACGCTTTTTACCTTGTCCCAGAAGTAAATAAAGTTTATATTTTTTTCTCTCTTTTCTTTTCAAAACAGAGCTCGGAAACGTAACAGCATATGTATATTTAGACAATCTAAAACCTCTATTTTGTTTGCCACCTTCTCACACAAGCACGGCCATTGATATTGGATTTCCGAACCACTTTGTATAAGCTGGTTTACATTTCCTTTTCAAATACTGTACAAATTGTAATGAGCAATCAAAAACTTTACTGAAGATCGAAGTATACTCGACTTCAAACTGATACCCAGTAACGGGCCGAGTTTAGGCTACCTGTAGCCTCATATGAGACAAAATACAGCACTGAGCTACGTAAGGACCTGTTTACATGGAGGTGGAGGACCCCAGGCAGGTGAGATAGGTCGAAAACTAGCCCGCCTTTACATGCAATCTTGGAGACCCCAGGGGTAACCCCGCCACCACGGCATAACTCTTTCGATGCTATCGGGTGTTAAGTTTTCATCCTCAGAAGTTTCGAAATTTGTGAAATAATGCTTGCGAAAATACTCGCCAGGTTGACAAGCGCGAGAAGCCATTTCGTTTGGAATTTAGCGGGCTTTGTTACTGCAATATGAGCCTCCAGAAGCTCTGTGGCCTCACCCCAGCTAGGCGGGTTACCCCACCTTGAGCGTTTACACGAGAAAATGCTTGCAAGACCTCACTCAACCTAGGCGGGTTACCCGCCCCAGCTGAGCGGTAACCCGCCTCAGTGGGGTACCCCACCTCTCATGTAAACGTAATCAAGATAAAAAGAGAGGTTATATGAACAGGCGGGTTATCCCACTTCGCCGGGATACCTCGCCTACCCGGGGTCCCCCTGCCTGACGAACGATTTCTGTGTTCATTAAGGAAGACACAACAGTTGTCGTACATCACTAGCCGTTTTGCCAAGGTGAAATATTTTTAGTAGTGCCAGTCTTGAGTTGGCAGAAAGTTGTCCGTTTTCTAAACAATGCTGCAAGTTCCTCGACGCATCTCAGGTCGGAAAAGCGTCAATCAAGCTCTTAAACTTGCTAAAGCTGCAAGATAAGTTTAAAAAGCGGCGGAGGGTTCCCCCACTGGTGGGGCTAGAAATAGCCCTCCTTTACATACAAACTCGCCTGTTGGGGCTATCTCTCGAGTTGCTATTAGTTGATATTTCCGGGAGCGGTATTTCGCGCCACCGAACGAAACAACACAGGTTGTCGCCCTGCACTGCTCAGTTGATTATCATTCTCCATTTCTTCAGGATCAGGAATCCGGTGAATGCTGCTACGAATCAAGTTCGAAGCCATATTTACTCACAAAAACCCGAAAAGGACTTGCGCAAGTGAATCGTGTTTTCTGTAGATTGTGAAATTGAAGAAGACTATAAAGTCCAAGTCTAAAGTACAGAATAACAGCTTGTGAAAGCCATATTACAAATAAATTCAGTGCCACTATAAAATTAAATTTTACAAACGCTTTTATCCACGCATTATCTCTGTGTAAGCACGCATACAGAGTTCAAAAGAATATTCCCCGAAAATTCCCGCGAAATAGATAACCCTTCTACTGGGGTTACCCCACGTTTACATGCGTTAAGTTAACAGAAAGATAAGCCTAGCCCTAGGGTTACCCTAGGCTCCATGTAAACACACCGGGAAAAAACAATAGACTAGGGTAACCCTTCTAGTAGGGCTATCTTTTCCCATGTAATAGCTCAGTGTTCGTAAAAATGCGATCTCAGTGGAGTTATGGAGAAAGTCCTGATGGGAAAATTGAAAACGAGAACGGGGATTTGCCTTATTTGTCCCGCGAAAATTAAATTTGAGTGAACGACTGGAACTGAAAATTTCTTCCAAAAGTGGGACTGGTTTGGAGTGGGGTTGTACCTCTCTTTAGGACGTTTTACCATTATCTTATTCGAGGAAGCCCATAGCTTATAAGCTTTTGTATAGTTTCTTATGGGCTTTCTCGCCATTTACGTTAAGTTGATTCTTTTATAATAATTTGTTATCGTTTAATTGTAAATGTTAAATGGCAAAATAAACTTGAAAACTTGAAAACTTGAAACTTATGGAAAATGAACGCATCTAATGTTAAATGGCCTCTGTTCTGGTAACATATCACTGTATCATTGCTCAAAACCAGTATCTACGATATGGTCTTAAAATGTCCGATTAACTGATTTCAATCGATTTGAGCAAAAGGCGCTGCAGTGTTGTGCGCTTCATAACAGTATCAGTGTTGACACTCGTCGCTACGTGCGATGTGGGAGGCAATACGAGCTGATATCATCAAGGACTGTGCTTAATTACGTTTAAAACGCATATGTCATCACGTGCACTTTATGATCATCTTCAACTCAACGACTTCACAGTCGCTTAATAACTCAGAATAATGACTTTGAAAACATCCGAGTTTTCCGATCGCATCAAGCCATAAAGCAACACAAAACAAGTACCTGTAAATATTTGGTTAGTAAGAAAAACACTTTTCAGGTCTAAGTGCCTGGGCGATCATAGTGACCTTTTTAGCACGGATACCGACCAGACATAAACTGAACTTTCAATGTTTATTTATACAGGCACAAGCCGACTATTGATAAATCTTTCGCCCTGTGTACGGTGAACTTCGAGACGGACTAGAATTTCTATTTTTCCAAGCTGAAAATTTGTGAGTTTTCGAAATTTCTGGATCCGCCCCTGTTCAGTGCAGTGCAGTACAGTATAACAGCACAGCACAGCACGATACAGCGCATTGCAGTACACAATACAATACAATACAATACAATACAATACAATACAATACAATACAATACAATACAATACAATACAATGTAATACAATACGATACGATACATACGTAAGGAGTCTGGAATACTCTGCCCTCTGTTCTTCTAAAGAGTTTCGTCGTAATAGTTGATCTTCCCGGTTTTCGACATCTCAATGGATTAACCGCGCATGGCTCTCAACACATAATCACTTCCTGAGTCGCTATCCTGTATCAGGTTATTTTACCTAAATCTTATTTTATCTAAATCCTTTCCCGAGCCAAGTGACTCGTAAGACCGGCGTATATTTACAGCCGATGGAAATTGATTATCTGGTTGGCATCAGCGTCCGCATGGATTTTGGCTGCCGCGTCAAAATAGTTCGTCGTTCGTCGCAGAGTGGCTTTCCTTAAAATAATAAAGCACTTTCGAAAAACCACAAGTCTGATTATCGGCTGTGATTAAGTGTTAACAGTGTTTTCTCGAGCGATCTTCATCGCTGTTTGATATTTTTTTAGCCATTTCTGGCCATAACCTATAAAACCATTAAATCCCGTGAGTTTAAAAGAAAATATATGCCGCAATTTCTTTCTATCAAAATTCAATGATGAAAGATGAAAGTTTATGAAAAACCCGCACCAAATTTATGAAAGAGGCTGACGGGAACTAGATAATCGATTTCCATCGGCCTTATTAAAATAAGCAATTTTGTTTTTAATATATCAAAGAGGAATGAAGAGTCAATCAGATTTCGAAATGTTCTTTAAAACTTTAATCGACTTAACTACGACCAACACACTATCTTGTTGTACTGCCATCTAAGAGTAATTAAGAAAAACACCTACACTTAAATGTACAAAAGGTTTCAGACGAACACGTGTGCTTTGGCGTGCAACCACTGATGAAATTACATGATATTTTTCAGTCTTTGTAGTAAGACAGTATGGTAACATTATCATAGCGTCCAGCGATCACTAAAAAAAACTATCAGTACATTTAAACATATTTATCCTCAAAAAATGCTATCAAACAGCGGCGATTTCTGCTTTATTGTCATTCAGTAATAAACATACTCAGCATTAGATGCGGTTTCCTGCATTGCGTCATAGAACTCGCGTTCATCACTAGTTGTGATGTCATTATAGTCCATTCCTGGGGTGTGCTCCAAACGTGAGGCCAACGACAGGTCATCCTCAGCTGTCTTGCGCTTACAGCAGTTTTGCGGCTGACCAGAGCAGTGCACTCGGTAATGATCACATGACACACAATCACGTGATTTGTTGCTGCATTTGCCCTTGTTTGGTAGCTGTCGGCGCCTGGAGCTTGTAGGGACTGGTTCCTTATTGAAGGGCTGTTCGTCATGTGAATAGTGGCTCCTGGACGTTCCACGCTCCCATTCGTGATCGTAGTTTTTCTTTGTAACCCGATGTTTTCTCCTCCTGCTGTTATAGAACACAGGGTCGCTTTGTTCGGAATCTGAGTTGGTTTCTGATGTTCGGATCCGGCGCACACGCTCTTCATTTCTATAGCGTTGTCGCTCGCCAGATACGGCCGATTTTCCTGAATCCGATGTCAGCATGAACTGTTCAGCATCACTTCCAGCCTCGCTGTCTGACGTCACGAACTTGTGTGCTTTCGTCGTCCCGTACGCGTGTCGCTTAGCGCGCATGTCGGCCGAAACATGTTCCTTTCTGTTGTTCAAAGCAGTTCTAGAAGAGTGCCCTTCCGAGGTGTGGCCATCAGATGAACGTGTTTGGGTTTGTTCAGCTCTCCTGCACCCCTCGGATTCACCGCGGTTCCTTGGCTCAAACACCCGGTGCCGATACTCTTGAAATGTGAAGTGTGATTTGTTTTGTTCCCATTTCAAACCCTTTTCGTTGTTTTGTCTTCCCGAGCTCGTTTGTCGTGCATCTGATTCACTCTCAGATCTCTGCCGACGCATTGGTTTCCCGCTAGTTTTCCTGTGAACATCTTCATGCTCATTATTCAAGGTTTGTTTCTCATTTCTGTTTCTTATCGGTGTTTCACGGGAGTTCCCGTTTCTTACCGCTGCATTCGGAAAATCTGATTCATCATCGGAAGACTGGCAGACCCTCTCTTCGATTTCTCTCAACCTGCTTTTGTAACAGTCTTTAGACTCCCCTCCATTATCTGTAGATGGCAATTCTGATCGCAGAACCTCTACGGGGGCCCTTCCTTCAAACATATTCCGGAAAGCCTTTCTCCTCACATTAGAAGATACTTTAATCCTTATAGGTTCTCCGTCTAGTAATGCAGCGTGTCCAAAAAACAACTCGTTGGGACGAGCGTTGACAGTAGTAATGGCGGATGGCAAACAGCTGCCGTCAATGATCCTCATAGACGGAAGATCTGACCGACAGGGAACAGTTTGACTGACAGTCCGCGGGGCGGTGTCTTGAAAGTTGTTAGAATCATCCGGGGATGCATGGCGGGAAGTCGGAGCTGTGTATGAGCTTGGCTGACCTGTATTTTAAAACAACCACGTGTTTGTTACTTTAAAACTATTCCATCAGGCAGCATCTTTGCACTTTATTGGTTGTCAAGTTCAGTTTGCTTCACGGTCGAAACAGAATTTTTATTACCCCAAATCGCAAGCATAAATCACATTGTCACTAATATTACATTGACGACGTCATACATTTCAATCAATACGGCTTTATATACTGTACTAATTCGAGTCTAAAGAAAGTTTATATGTATGTATGTATGTATGTATGTATGTATGTATGAATGTATGTATGTATGTATGTATGTATGAATGTATATATGAATGTATGTATGTATGTATGTATTGTATGTATGTATGTATGTATGTATGCATGTAGGTATTGCATGTAAATATGTATATATGTATGTATGTATGTATGTATGTATGTATGTATGTATGTATGTACTAAAGCCTTGTTTACACTAGCGACGAAAGCAACAGAAGCAAAAGCGGAAACAGAGACGCAAGCGGAAGAATGTTGCGTTCTAGTGTAAGTCAAGCGGAATTCAAATTTACAGGGCGAAAGCCTCGTCTGCGTGCTGTTGTGTTGGTTTCAATTGGTATGTACTGTGATTGGTTCAAATCTTCCACTTCCGCTTCTGCTTTCGTCTTTTTTATTTACACTGGGACGGAAACTTTTGAAGCTCGACGGAAGAAGAAACAAAGATGTTCTTTCCGTCTCTGCTTCCATCGAGCTTGTGTTTGTGCTTCTATCTCTGTTTCTTGACTTTATACACTGGAACGGAAAGCTCCTTCCATCTGCGCTTCTACTTCTATCGGCAGTGTAAAGAAGGCTGAGCTTCTTATACTGAATTTTTACGACATCAGATTTTCGCATTTTTTGCCATGAGAATAAAAGACGCAAAAATTTGATGTCGAGAAAATTTGATTTTGCGAAAATGTAATGTCAAGAGATACACTTTTTTCAAATTCTAAACTATTTTATTTGAATAAGTACGTTAACAAAAAGCTTAAGAAAAATTATTAAAATACTTTGACATTCATATGTTGTTCTCTCCTTGATTTTGCGCTTTTCTTTTTAAGAAAAGCGTTCGGACAACAATGGGATTTTTGATTTCATGAAAATAATATGGTTAAAAAATTAATGTCGTTAAATTTCCTTTAACAACTTAAATTAGCGAAATTTTGAATTCGCGAAAATGACGTGTAATAAGATAGCTCGCAGTATTTTCTGATTTGCTTACTGCTACTTTGTACAATTCATCTCCAAACACAAAGCAAGGAGCAAAAAAAAAAGAAAAAAAGGAAAACTAGTTCGTTGTTTCGATCTACGTCCAAACGGATCCATCTCAAAATGTAACCCGAAGGCGAAAAGATAGTTATACACATAACTTTCCCTACGCGTGAAAGTACCCTTGGAAAAGAACACTTTCCAAGACAACGCATCTAGACTTTTTAACAGTCTGCCGATTTCTATTAGAAACTGTAAAAATTTTAGCATGTTTAGTAAATCAGTAAAAGAGTATTTAGTGAATGGGAACAATTAATCTTCGTCACCCTTCTTTTAATTTAATTGAATATAGATTATTTTAAAAATGTAGTAAAATGGGGAAAGGTGAAGGGGGTAGACATGGAAAAGGTGATAGGGGGTGGGGTAGACTGTAGTACTTTTACTAAATTTTGTAATCATCTAGCTTTATATAATTTTATAGTAGTGTAGACTGTAGTACTTTTATTAAATTTTGTAACATCTAGCTTTATATAATTTTAATTTTATAGTAGTGTAGACTGTACTGAGTACTTTTACTAAATTTTGTAACATCTAGCTTTATATAATTTTATAGTAGTGTAATTTTAATAGTAGAGGAAGAGCCAATTACTGGATTCCACAATAAAGCCATTATTATTATTATTATTTCCCGTAGAGTCCTCACTCTCGGTTAATAAGTAGTTAGTAACACATTCTAGAAAGTATGAATTTACTAACAAGCACAGTAGATTTGTACACTACAAAACAGAGGAATGACCTTAAAACGTGCAAAAGTGCTACATTATTCAGCTGATGACCTACCAAGGGGGGAGGCAATGGAGTGACTCCTTTACTTGGTTCCTGTCTGTGCGCCGTGTACCTCGTTGACCCATAGCTTACGACTGTTCCAGTTTCAGTCTTGTCACTCCTATTCTTTTGAAATGTTGTAACCAAAGGCGTCTTCTTCTTCATTCTCGATCTGGTTTGGGCGGCTATTTCAGCCTCAGGATCCACGATCGTATATTTTGTTCTTACCCTTAGAACGATAGTCAAAGAAAATATCAATACACATAGAGGCGTTCCTGGGCATTTTTTCCCTTTAAACTCGCCACCGGAATGTTGCTCATATACGGTTACCAATTTACACCGCTACAAGACCCAGGTTTTACAGGCCGTAAAGTAACTTTAATTGGCCCATTAAGTTATAATCACGTAGATGTTGTATTTCCCTACTTTAATGACACTCTCGGCAAACAGTTCTGGATTATGAATACACACAAAAAATTATGACTTTTTTTTTCAATTTGGCCGTTCGAAAAAAAAAATCTCCCCAAATTTTTTTAAGCCCGTGCTTTTAAACTGGCTTACAGTCGGGTACGCCCCTGACACAAAATAATAACAGGGTGTGCAGTGCTGAGCTCTGAATGAGAAATTCCCGGAGTATTTAAAGGAATTTCAAGGAGTGTCTTTGTTAACGTTCGTTCACAAATGGTTTCATTGCTCGTTAAACTGACGATAAAATACCTCTGCTGTCACACGCTCCTTCTAACAAAACTGATCTGACAAACTCTGGCCTCTGGCCGAGGTTCGGTGGGTCGTGATTTCAGCCATATACATGAAATAGCTATTCTAGCTAAAAAAAATTGGACTTTTATAGATCTAAAACAGAATTTAAGCCTGAGAATGTTCTTAACTTGCTCTTTAATTTGCCCAAATCTGAGGCTCAGTACTCTTATAGTTTGATTTTATAAATCCCTACGAGCAGAGATATCTCATATCGCCACGAAGAACGTCTCGCAGGGTATCTTACAAAAAAGCGTGTACTTACAGAAGCCTCCTAACAATAAATAGAGATATATATATATATATTGAAGAGCCGGTGCACACACAACGGTAAATTTAACAATTTTGATTAATGTGCAATTGATATTAAAGTTGACATAATATTCATTTTCCCTCAGGTCAAAAATCAAAGAAGCTCTCAAGAAGTTTTGACAAAAATTCTGAAACTAAGTTTTCTTGACGCTTTTGATAATTTTCAAACATTTTCGGAAATCTACGAAACCTTTAGTGAAACCAGCTTTGGAAAATCTTCAGAAACTTTCAGAAATTGTCAAAAAAGTTATTAGAGAGCTCTTGTCAGTTCTTAAAAATGAAAGTATTGATGGGTATTTGCATATGCACGCTTATGAAAACAAAAGGTTCCGTGTATAATCAATCAATCAATCAATCAATCTTTATTCCATCACTTTTATATTTTTAAATACATCAAATGTAATGTTTTCATCGTTATCTACAACATACAAACGTGATGAGGGGTCTAAAGAAAAGCAGAGTTGCTTCAAAAATATAGACCCCTATAAACGGTCATATATAAAACATAGTAAAATATATAAATCTTAATATTAAGTAAATATAATGCGCATCTCGATTTTGAAAGCAAAATTTGCGAAAAAAAGTGCGCATTATACACGGGTAAATACGTTATATAAGTAATTTAAAACATTTTCATAAATCAAAACAGAAAGTCCATCTATTTGAATACAAATTACATTATTGCTTCAATTTTTTCTTTCGTTGAGAAACTTTTTTTTTCTTTTTTGCATTTCAGCAAAAATCGGACCGGCGGGTTTGTATAACACGAAATAAAATTGGTGTGGCCTAAGGTTGGATTCTCGGGTCTGAAATACAGGCAGGGTTTGAAAGGATTGGATGGCACAACCCCTCCAAAAATAAGGGTGAGTCACCCGCACCCCCCTCCCCAGGAGTTAATGTATGAGTTATACAGTACCTGTGGCTGGGCAGCTTGTCAGGACTTATCCTCATAACAGCAACAACATTGCCCCTGTCATCGTACATGACGTCCTTTCTACCCGGAGGCCTCCCTTGCTGGGCCTGCAGCCAACAAAACACATGATCTTAAAAAACTGCTAACGATAAATTCCTAAATTCTCATTACTTGTCTCCATGCAGTTCCTATAATAAATGGGAGAACTGAACCTTTCATCTTAGAGAGTTTTGAGTGCATGATCGATTTTACAATTCTCAAAACTAATCAATGCGCTTTATAGAGCGTTTTCACGTGACGTCATGGCCGCCATGTTGGTGCCCTTTTACATTAATGGAGTTGTAATTAGTTTCTTTTGTTAGGGACACCAACATGGCCGCCATGCCCTTTGTCATTTGAATCCCCGGGGATTGAGTGAAAACCAGCAATACCTATACTGTAAGAAGATAGGTGCTGATAAACCTGGCAGGATTAGGAGTTAATGCAATACAAAACATTCAAAATTGTCACCAAATACTTTGGCAATGAAACTGATTTCACCAGATCTAGAGACCATTCACGTCAGAATCTTTTACATAAGGATCATTTGATCAATGCCAGGCAGCCAATGAGTGTGCATCTAGTATCAGCACACTTTTCTATAACTGTTTTTAATTGTTATAGATTTTATTGTTTAGTTGGAACAGAGCCAAACTCGTCCTAAATTTAGATTTCATTTTACACTTATATAGAACAAACAATAAATGTACCATACCAGTATTACAGTACCGCTCGCTCATGTATAACTTTACCACTTGCACAAGTGATGCATCTTGCCACATGAGTCACTCGTTCCAATTGGCGCGTGTAATAGCTACGCAATTATTAGTTTAATTATGCACGAATTATTGGCACATAAATAAGGCTCATTACATTCGAGTCATGATCATGTGCCACGTGCATGTTGGTAAAGTTCTGCGCAAGTGGCACTGTACATTTTATAATAGCACAAACTGCGCTTGTTTTTTAAAAGGAAGTAGAAGAATTATCTTCTAGCTAAATTTTTAAACTCATGAATTTGTTTAGGTCAATTATTTTTTAGATTAAATATGCATAAGCCTGAAAAACCCTTTGGAGCATTTACTAAAGTTATTATTATCATTATCATTATTATAAATACTTCTATTTTGTAACTCTGATGAAGCCAGTAGGATGAGGAAGAATAAAAAGAGATTACTAGCGTACTGTTAGTAGTGGTATTATGTTAAATATGAAGTTCATGTTTAAAATTGATTCACAAGTCATGAATATTAAGTAAACATTTATGGCTTTTTCAAGGTATCCTTGTCATCACTTACAGTTTCTAGATTCATGTCATTCATGCATTTAAGTAATTTGTGGCTCGGCCATTAAGTTTTATGGCATTTAATGTGAATCACTACAGCTCGAGAATTTGACTTACCAGTATTAAAAAATTTTACCAGGTTTTCAACTGGATCATGATTATATATATTAAATAATTTAAAATGGCATGCTTCTTGCTCGTTTAATGTTTTTCATGGTGCTGAAATGAATTTCAAAAAGTATGCAAACTTCATGACCATAAAACAATTCATCCATGGAAATTTCACAACATTTTCACGGGGTTCAGTTTTTATGTCAGTTTAAACATGCTGCCAGTATATGGCAGCTGACATTTATTCACAATAATATTTGTCATCACATATGGTTTAGATATTTCTAGCAGGAGCTCACCACGAATCACTCTGAGCTTTGTGATGCTGGCTGGCTACCCAAAGAAGGAGTTATTTTATATTACCTTATCTAAATTACAGTGAAGGTCTGAACCCAGGTGAGTCAATGTTTGTAGTTGGTTGATCGTCCGGGTTGGTGTAGTCCTGAGAAGGACTGTTGTTGGTTGTGACTGACGTTTCAACAACCTGTGTGGAAGTCATCTTCAGAGTCATGCAATGCCGTTTGTCTTTATAGCGTTAGGGCAAGGCGATAGTTTTGTTTAATCAATGTTTGAACATGGTTTGGTGGCAGTAATACTATACTGTACTTCAGCAAAGTACTTTTAAGACTTAAAAGTCTTAGTGGCTGTTTTATTCTTGTGCAGCCCATTTAGTATAACTTGTACAAATCTCTTGTATGCTGCTGGTAGAGTTCTACAATGGTTCATGATCAGTGGATTTATTTCTAGTCTCGTAAACCAGCTTTCGAGCATATGCATAAGTATTTGCTCATGGTCAATGAATAAAATCTTTGTTTGTGGTCAATGAAAATATCACGCTCTGAAGATGACTTCCACACAGGTTGTCAAAACATCAGTCACAACCAACAGTCCTTCTCAGGACTAAACCAACAGAGACGATCAACCAACTACAAACATTACCTTATCTGGTGGACTCTAGAACTGGTGATTTTAGATTAGATGGCAAATTGCAGTTGCTGCAGACAGCAGCACAGAACAATTTGTTGGTTTCTTACCAAGTATTGTCCCCAATGACTGAGAGTTGAGCTTCTCTGGTATTTATCAGTAGAACCAGATCCTTCATACATGTACCACTCACTCTCACAGCTACTGTACTGTCGAAAGTCTGAGGGCTTGGTGGTGCCCAGCAGCAAAGCAATTTTACATTAGAATATTTAAGATACATGCAACCTGTTTAGTGTTAATTTATTCTTAAGTAACACCCAGAGAGTTAGATCTGAATTGTTCTAAATATATAAATGACTTTGCTGAGAAAAAAATGACAACTGAAGAAATTATTCATGGATACTTTTTCGACTAATCAATATGCATTTATTTGGTTACGGTTAAGGATACTACGGTACACAATAGTTATAATTAGGATGAACAGTCACATTTTATTACTTTATTTTTTTTATATTTCTTGATTCTGACTTTTATGCAAAGTGTCTCTTAAATACTGGCAAAACACCAAAATCAGTGTAAATGCAATTGATCTTCTAGAACTTGTCAAGTTATTTGCCTCACCCATGGAACCAGTTGTTATAGAAAGTGGGTTAATTACTTAAATTATCTCAGGTTAGGACAAATTTCAAATCTAATTTCCACATCTAGGAATGCATAATATATATATGTGTAGTCCAGTTCTTATAATTGTATAAATTAAAGTATCAATGATAATAATAAAGTGCAATAATTTTCAGGAGTATATTGGCAACCTCACATTACCTTGCAAAAAGAAAGAGTTTAGAGTATTGTTGAAACTGTCCAAGAAAGCCAGTTACATTATCTTGAAATGTCAAAATTTATTATTATATTCATTTGGTGGGTTGAAGTCTATTCCTGGGTTAATTAGTGCTAAGTTGCTTTCAGTCCTCTACAAGTACTTCAGGTAGTTTTGGGTGGTTTCCACCTGATTTTCATTTTTAAATAAATAAATAAATAAATAAATATAGGGTTTGCAATAAGCTTTTTCTTGTAGAAAAATTGGAATTTAGAATAGTTTTTTTAAAAAAAATATGGACCTTTCAATTGGTTCTTAATTAGCAGATTATTTCATTTCATGTATTTCAGAAATTTCAGATCTACTGGCAGTGTAAAGTAAATTTATAAATAGGGGAAAAAACCAAGTACATGCATGCGCAGTACAGTGTTTACCTTGAGAATGGACGATGAGGATGAGAGCATGGTGAGCCCGTGCTGATCAAGTGCTTCGGGGCTCCGAGGTTTATGCTGTTGTTTCTTGAGCACATGGTCATCAGTCACTGATGTCAAGTCTACTCCTGAGAATGATGGCAGTTTGCCTTTGCGAGGTTTGAATGGTACACGTTTAATTTCTGTTTGGGCTTGACTCTAGAAATGAACATTTCAATTCAGAAGTTTTAACAGTATACATATGAGATGCATGAATACAAGTGTCACACATCCCAAGCTGGTGCAGCACACAGTAAGAAGTTCTCCAGAACAGGTTTATAAGACATTCATTTTTGTTAGAGAGACAGTTAATCATAGTTACAGTGCACTGATCACTGGCTTTATAAAACTAAAGAGTCAGATTATTTGGGAGGTCCACATGTACATGTACATGCACATCTGGGCAGAAATAAAAATATGTATATTTTGAAAACTAGCAAACAAGTAAATAAATAAATATATTATATATATTTAAATTATAATAATAATTATTTATTTTAATAACAATTTAATAATGGTCAATATTTACAGTATAGTCGCAATGCAGTGCAGTGGTTGTTAACCTGAAAAACTATTGTATTACACTGTATAATATTGTATTTCAAAATTAACAATATTACAATATTCTTGCCTAATGTATGTAACTACAGTATACTGTATGTAGCTAGTACATGAAGTACAATATAAATTATAAAAGTTATGATATATATTATAAAACTATAACAAATAAAATTATAAAAGTCATAATAAGGAGAAAAAGAGAGAATATCTAAAAACTGTAAAAACTAATTCTTCAAGCCATACTATATCTCCTTTCAATTGGTAATAAAATTATAATTGTTGAATGTTCTGGTTAGCTCCAATATGTCTGTGAATGTCAGACTGATCTGCTTCATCAGGTGCTGGTAACTCTAGCAGTACAGAGGGGTCTAGCTAGCATAATATGTTGTGTAATGGTTATGTAATAAATAAATAATAGTTTCTCTCATTCTGTGGTAAAACCATTAAATATTTAAAAAGTTCATTAAAATCACTCCAATCTTTATAATACAGGGTTCCCACTCAACAGACCACTTTGCTAATGCAAATTTTCCCTCATTCCAGTTCACTTAGGGAAAAATGAAAAACTGCTTGGCCACATTTTGTTTCATTAATTATTACAAACAAATCTTCATATTTTGAACCCTGAGTGATCATGAACTGGAATGAGGGAAAATTTGCATAAGCAAAGTGGTTGTTGCAAAAACTAAGACCCCTGAAAGCTAATTTGAATTGTACAGAAGACAACAAATCGTTTCTCAAAATAAATATTAAAACAGCAACTGATCATATAAGACCCGAAAACTAAGACCCAAAAGACCCAAAAACTAAGACCTGAAAACTAAGACCCAAAAACTAAGACCCAAAAACTGTGACCCGAAAACTGTGACCCAAAAACTAAGACCAATAACAAGATCATCATAAAATGAAGAAAATAAAAGGGTCTTAGTTTTTGGGTCTTAGTTTTTGGGTCTTAGTTTCGGGTCTTAGTTTTTGGGTCTTAGTTTTTGGGTCTTAGTTTTTGGGTCTTAGTTTTTGGGTCTTAGTTTTTGGGTCTTAGGTCTTAGGTTTTGGGGGTCTTAGTTTTTGCAACAACCTTAGCAAAGTTAAGCCTATTGTAAAAAATAGGATTTCCAGTTTCCATGACCAAAATAATTATAATAGTAGTAACAGTACTTTTCACTAACCTGTACACAATTAAAGTAATTGTTAATAAATTTCTGTTAACTTGGCCCAGACCACCAAGATGAACCAATAATCAGTCTTAAAATTGTCTTACCTTTCATAGAAAGTAAGACCACAGCACAGATTGCTTGCAAACAACATACCATAACATAGGGTAACTCCAGAATACTTTTCAAAGATCATTGGAGAATTTTTTAGAAAAAGCATTAACTAGTGCCATGACAATCATCTAAAGATAAAAATTCCCTGACTCTTCACTGACTTGAGAAAAAGAAACTAGGATTTCCATGACTCAAATCAAAGTTCCCTGACAATTTATTCCCTCAACCTAGCTGTAATATATAATAAATATCTAACAGACACTCTCCTTACTTTTTGGTCTGTTAGTGCTGGGTAAACTTCGGCAATTGGCTGCATTTCTTTAGCAGTATTTTCTGAGGAAAGTGGTTGCTGTGGGCTGGCAATAGATGCAGGTGTGTATGGGAGATCCAAGTTTTCATATGGGGGCTCAGGTGCTCTAAAAAGAAAGTACATTGTAAGTTCTAACTTTTGAACCAGCTGTCAAAACAAGGTTCTCAAAATCTCCATATTACATGATTGTACAGTGCAACTACAAAAACCATGAAAGCAATGCTTCTGCATACTTTCGAAAAGTTTATTGTTTATTGGCCAATTGCTGACAATTGGTCACAAGTTGAACTTAAAAGCTTGTGGAGATAAATCTAACAGGCACAAACTAAGCCTGCCGGCTGATGTAGTTTGTGGATAGGATCAGTCATCGTGATTGACTTAGAAACACATTCCACGAATAATTATATGTGTTCATGGTTTTTGTAGTAGCAGAGACTTTATAGCTACTACATGTAGCTCCAGCTATGTACAGACCAGGGAAGAACTAAGGTTGGGGAGAAGGGGGG